>JANWGL010000352.1:0-23749 GCA_025200755.1 Ceratobasidium sp. C01
TTTTGTGAATATCTTTGCCCGTTGGAGTTTCTCCATGAGATCGTCTTGTCCAGTGTCGTGAGCCACCTGTTTCTGTTTCCCGTTACGTTTCTTTTCCTGTTGCTGTGGCTCTCTCCGCGGCTGCGCCTCGCTGCGCAGCCTCTCTTCTCCCCTTTGCTGCGCATGCTGCGCATGCTGCGCAATGGACTCTTCTCTCTGGCTCATGCTGTGTACTGCGGCTGCGCCTTACTGCGCACTGCATGACTCGATGTACGCTCATGTTTGTCTGGTGCTACGCACCCTTGTCTATACATCAGGAAAAACGACATTGTCCTGTAGATGGAGGGCAAGGTTAAAAACACTATGGAGTATTGGTAAGTCTACATAGCATCTATGGACTTTCTTCTAATCTCCATATCTCTCCGTAGCATTAGAGTAAACTTTGTGGGAGGTGAGGTGTTATGTAGTGCTCGGTATCATACTATACAGCTATGTGAAATTTCAACATCTATGAAGCTGCTTGTATGCGTGCAATGTGTAAACCGAGGTCATCCCGGTTAGGATAAAATGGCAAAATTTGCTTTATATGATTGTCTTTTACAAAGGAAAACAAGCATAGTATTATTGTATATTATAAATGACAGGTAGAGGGTGGGCACATTCGAGGTCGGAAAATAGTGTATGAGGGCATGAGAGTGTAGATGTGGGAATACCGAGTTTGGATGAGGTGTGAGAAGTCGGATTTAAGTAGACCGGGCGAGGGCACGCGTGGTAATGGATGAGCGTGTATGAGCGTTCAGGGAGGGGCGGGCAATGTAAGGATTGGTATAAAATGTCAAGGGAGGGTGTGTGAGGGCACGCAGGGCCGATGTGAGGTCGGGAGTGGCGATGTAGGGTTGTAGCGGGCACGTGGAGGTTAAGAAGAAACATAAGTAGGCGTACATACTTGTGTTGAGTCGATATTCATCCCATGTAATTGAGAATGGCCATATCGAGTTCAGGGTGGGCGCATGAAGCGAAGGGTGCGTTTAAGCGCACATGAACGCGTATGGACGCGAATGGGGCGCATCTGGAGGCGTATGGGATGCGTATGGGATGCGTATGGGACGTGTATGGGACGTGTATCGACGTGTATCGACACGTATTGATACGTCCAAGAGTGTTGGGCACGTCAGCGGACACGTCGGGGTTGAGGTTGAGCTCGGGTGCGTGAGGGCACATGTCTGCACAGGCGAGGTGGTGAGTGGCGTGTCAAGGTCTTGCCTAGAACCGAACCCTCTCTAAGACCCTAACCGCCAACCATATGGGAGGGGAGGGGCGTGCAGTGTCGGGGCTGAAGGTACAACCTCAAGAAAGGGTGTGCAAGGGTGCGCGGGGCCAAAGGTGAGGTTGGGAGCAGCATGCGGGGTCGTAGCGGGCATGCGTGCGTTGAGAATGGGCGTGTGAGGGCATGCGCAGGCGCGTCAAGTCAACATTTGGCCCGTGTAATCGGATGTTGAGCTCGGGTTGGGCAATTCAAGCAGTGGGTGTGTGTGGGCGTGCGGGGACGCGTATGAGCGCACTTGGTGGTGCTGGGCGCGTTGGGGGCAAGTGTGACACGTAGAGGTCGAGGTTGGGTGTGTGAGGGGGCATGTGTGCAGGCGAGGGCGTGAGTAGAATGGTAAGGTCGGTGTCAGACACCTAGGATTGACGGAGTGTGTTGAAAGCAGGTAATCAGCAAGGGTTTTGCGACGAGGTTAACAACTTGCCACTGGTGATGGAGTGGTGGCACACGGGTTGAAAATTGGGTTGAGTTTTGCAAGGGGCTCAAAAAGAAACCTGCCCTAAATCAACCCACCAGTCGGGGAGCAAGCTTAGCAACCACTTGCAAATCGTTCAACTTCCACCACCAACATCAACCCTCCCATGCACCTGCTTGCACCACAGTGAGTAACGCATCCCAACCGCAAAACCGCCACTCTGCTTCCTTAGACGTGTTTACTCGCCATTCTACCACTCTCAAACGCGTCCATCCCGACTAAACGCTTACTCACAACTCTGTGAGTGCTAACTCAAGCCTCTCCCGACCAAATTTACACGCCTATTCCCGGCCCCAGTGTCTCCATGTACACTGACACACGCCCAGGCTCACCGATGTGCATGCACTCTCAACCTAACACGACCAATACTCGGATGACGCGTCGACTCGCACACACATCAATGCGCATTGGTATGTGTTCATCAGCCCCGTCCCCACTCTCATACTAACACTCTCTACCCCACACGCCAAATCTCGACTTGACGCGTCAAATCCTAACACGTACACCCCTGCCCACGCCTGCGTACACCCCTGCCCACGCCTGCGTACGCCAACCTACGCCTGTGCATGCCAAATCACACATCACCAATGTCACACACAAGTCCCCAATCTGTTGTGAGCCTTAGTACGTCCCCACACGCTCAACTTACACGCTCATTGACCTCAACCTGCCTATTGGTCCCTTCACATGCCGGCGAGTGATCCCCTACCCCAACTTTGTAGACCTCAACTATGACCTCCGACACTCTCAACCCCAACCCGCCCGTTTTCGCCCTTGCGTGCTTGCTACCTCATTTGCACGCTGTCCCCCCAACCTCACCAATACATGCCAATCCTGCCTTGCGCGCCTGTCCCAACCTCTCTTCCCAATTCACTACCATACACACATATTCCCGACTTCCCATGCCCATTTGAGGTTCCACCAACTTCATATCGACCTTGTATGCTAACAAAACAACCCTTCATGTGCGTATCGCTGACCTAACACGCCAGTTTCCTACTCCGTTCTAGAGCTTTCATAGTTTTATTGTACATACATTGACAGTGAATGAATCATATTGGTAGACAAGTGATATACAGTAACCCTGTGAATAACATGATCTGCTACATAGTTTCTCTGTAGCATTTCAACTTGAGCTATGGAGCTTAAACCCAAAGTATAGATCAACACCATCATTCCCGTCATAATGTATAGTAATTGCACATTGCTATGTAGTACTCCTGTAGCATTATGAAAGATACAAAGGCAATACAGAGATCAAAACTTCCTATATAGCAGGGGGCAAGGTTTTGTTGCTACAATGCTCTGTAGCACTCCATAGCACTCCATAGTTAGTGTCATTTTTCCTGATGTATATTGAGCAACGAGCAAGCCTGGATACTCCAGCTTGCTCTACCTCGTCTTTCTTCACTCTCTACCTAGTAACTATACCTTGAGCAAACACTTAGATCGCTCTTTCATCTCTCTTCCTCACGACACGTCACCACTCCTCAGCAACGCTTCAGAGGGTCTTGACAGGCTCGCTCGTTGAATAATACCCGATCGACTCCACGTGCTGTTCGCAACTATATCAGCATCGGGCCAATATGTCTGGAGTGCCATAATAGTACTTACCTCCAGCCTGCCTCGGCGTAAGCAATTAGCAGCCGGCTGCCCCCAAAACGAGTAGGGAAAAATAATAGAGCGTTCACCAAGCCGCTCCGGCTATGGCAGGGGCCTTGGATCTGTTCAAGTTGGTTCCAGACGCCTGAAGTACGTCCACCTTCGCGAGTAAGAATAGCGGTTGAGTTGCCGTATCCGACGGCAAGCATGTCTTCGGAGAGATTCAAAGCAAGAGACCGGACTTGCTGAGGCATAGGAGCGAGGAGCGGAGACATGGTGACCTTGTGGTCGACCTTGAAATTAAGTAGAAAGAATTAGCTTGGCGCGGTTGATTGTAGGAGGAACGTACCGATTTAGGGGTGATGCAGACATAATAGAGTGCGCCGTTTGAGCAACCAATGATCAAGTTACCTTCAGAGTACCACTCCGCTGCCAGAGCATAAAACTGGTCCTCGAAAGAAATAACACCGATAACTGAGCCGCTAACAAAATTTATAAGAACCAAGTTTCGATCCTCCGACCCAACAACCATATGGGAACCGTCGCGAGAAATGGCAAGGCAGGTAAGTGTTCCGTTCTGGTGACCGGTCACAGACCAAGCAAACGAGTAAGACTTCTGGGGAGACAATAGAGACATAGTGTGATTACTGGTCAATGGGTAGGTGTGGTAGTTGAGCGCAGGAGCAGAGCCAAGGCCAGGCCAATTTAACTGAATAGCACAAAGGCTGAAATTAGCGCCCAACGCGATCATAATTTATACTAATTTGGGCACATAAATACAATTTGATTTGGATAAGGAACGGAAACACGAGCGCCGGCAATCAAGTTGCAGACATCAGAGCTCGTCATGCTCGCCTGAAGCAAGACTTTCTCCCTCAAAACTACGGATGATACTTATGCCTTCGTAGGATATCATGCCTTCGTCTTCGCTTGGTGTGTGTCCTTCAATTTCTCCGGGTTTGACGCGATCGGCCATCACAAGAGCGCCCGGGGTCGAGGTTATATCCTTCTCGGAAACAGTGACTATCTCGGTAGTGCCGGGGGTAGAGCCTACTTCGTTCTCGATCGCAGAAGTGGTCAACTTGATATCGGAAAAGCGCTCCTCAAGTTGCTTCGTACTAGCGAACCGGCCAACGGATTCTGCCCAGTGAGAGTGCTCGAGAATTTCGGCATATATGGCTTTTGCACTGGCTGAAACCTCCGCGTGAAACCTGGATCGTGCTTCAGAGAGCTATTTGGCCAATAAGTTGTGAGTTGCATACGTTTGGTAATTCATAGCAGCCGACTTACATAATGCTGAAGCTCGTTGAGGACCAGGTCGTGTACTCGGCGAGCTTCATCTTGAATCGCAAGCTCTGCTACCTCTTGTGCCATACGCTCAACGTCATCTTCGGCCAGACGCTCCTTGGATGACTTGATGGTAATAGACCCAGAGTTCCCACTAGGTAATTGTCAGCGTTGGACGTATATCGCGGAGGAGTAGGTCATATGTAAATAACATAACCTTTGTTTCTCGTGAGCGACAACCCTCATTATCCCATCACTATCTACTTCGAAGAGGACCTGGATGCGGGGTACGCCACGGGCTGCCGGAGGTATCCCCGAGACCTCAAATGTCCCGAGGGGGATATTGTCTTTCGTTAATGGACTCTCGCCTTGGAATACCTTGATCGAAACGGTGTGTTGATTATCGCTCGCCGTTGAAAACGATTCTGATTTCCGCACGGGCAGTGGGGTGTTACGAACAATAAGCGGGTTGAATTTACCCCCTACGTCGGCCGTTAATAATACATTTCCCATTCAAGTGACATGTACTAACCTATCGTCTCAATTCCCAACGTCAATGGAGAGACGTCCACTAGAACCAAGTCATCAAGAGCGCTCGCCCCCGACAGGATACCGCCTTGGATTGCAGCCCCATACGCAACTGCCTCGTCAGGGTTGATACCCATTCTTGGGAGCTTTCCGTCAAAGAACTCTTTTAGTATTTCCTGGACCCTGGGGATGCGAGTGGAACCTCCAACGAGAATAATCTGTGGAGGCGACTCAGATATTCCGTATAAGATAAGCGCATAGAGTGTTGGGGAACTCACGTCGTCAACTTGATCAACACGGATCTTAGCCTGCTCTAGGACTTGGCGAACGGGCTGAAGTGTGCGTTTGAACAGGTCGACATTCAACTCCTCAAATTTCGCACGCGTAAGGATAAATGAGTAGTTGTTGCCGCTCTCGAAAGATTCGATTTCAAGTCTTGCTGTGAATTGGGAGGAAAGCGTTCGCTTCGCCTTTTCGACCTCCCGTTTGAGTTTGGACATGGCCCGTTTGTTGTTCGAAACCCTCGTATTGGACTCGCGCTCGTACTTGGCCACTAGATATTCGATGATCCGGTTATCGAAGTCCTCGCCTCCTAAGCGTGTATCTCCTGCTGTGGCCAAAACCTCAAATACACGGTTTGTGACTTTCAAGAGCGAAACGTCAAACGTGCCCCCTCCGAGGTCATACACAATCAGCGTTGAATCGTTCGCTGTTGGCGGCTCAATTAGAACATACATCAAATTTCAATAATAGTTGGACTTTACCATCTTCTTTATCCAATCCGTATGCAACCGCGGCCGCAGTTGGCTCGTTGACGATTCGGAGCACCGTCAATCCAGCAATCGCACCTGCGTCCTTGGTCGCTTGACGCTGCACATCGTTGAAATATGCGGGCACGGTGATGACAGCATGGGTGATTGGGCTCCCGATGTAAGTGGTTGCGGTTTCTTTAAGCTTTGAAAGAATCATCGCAGAAATCTCTTGCGGCGTCTGGGAATCCTAAAGGGTCAATATACAGGACGAATAGGAGTAAAAATCAAGAATGTGTACATAGTCTTTTTGCTCGCCTCGGTGGTTCACTCGAATCTTGGGCCTCCCGTCAGCATCAATGACTTCAAATGGCCAGCTCTTGATGTCTTCGAGCAGACTCGGCTCCGCATATCTTCAACCGATCAATCGCTTGACGTCGAAAACAGTTTGACCAGGAATGGTATGGAAAGCCTGTTTCGCAGTATCCCCAATACTGAGAAACTAGTAATCAACGGGAACGTCACTTTTCACTAGAATAAGATGTTCTCACAGCCTTTCCTCCGCCCCAAATCCGACCCAGGACGGGGTAATGCAATTTCCTTGATCGTTAGGTATGATCTCAACCCGTCCTCCGCGAAATACTCCAACACAGGAGTACGTCGTACCCAGGTCGATTCCAATCACGGTGCCGTATTCGTGGGAGCTGCCCATAACGCAGCGGAGAGTACTGAAAACATACAAGAAAGAGATTGAAAATATACGCATAACAGCTGAGTGATGGTTGACCTTGCAATCGCGAGCAAAATTATTCCGAAATTTTTCTTTTGATATCGCCATATTAATCATCACAAAGGGAATCAGATTAGTTCAAGCAGCTGGTATTATCACCTCGCCAACTGTGTTCAACGGAGCGCCTACTATACTTCCATTCGCATGCTGCCATTGACGCACTCTTCATGTAGGTTAATTCACAAATTTAATTACTAATAGCCACTCTACATTCCCGCAGACGTACGTACGGAACGCTGAAATTTAGGGAGTGGGTGCCACTTATCTTGGAGATTTCAGTAACTCCGTTGGGAAGGTGAAATCGTAGGGCCGAGAAGAGAACTCAAACATATCTTTTTGCACCTTAGTTAACGTGATAAGCCAGCCTGGTTCCATGCAGGATTCTGGAAGGCCGCGGATCTTGAAAGTGCGCTTGCTGAGTACTCCAGCGTCCACGCGCTTGCGGACTTGATTGCCCTTCGATCCCTCGCCTTTAAAATGAACTTTGTAGGCTAGATCGAGTTGTCTGCGTACGTTTCAACCTCAAATTAGAAATACATCTTCACAAAAGAATGATACGAGCGCACCCTTTCAGATGTTGGACTGAGCCTGAAAGTTGGGGTTTACGTCGAACAATGTATCTCCCGCGATGTTCAGGATCCTCCTCGTCAGAGCTAGTTCCATCGATTCCGAGAGCTTCAAGGAGGCGCGTGTGTCGACTCACACCGGGTAGGTTTTTGATCACGTGTAACCTGTGGGCATATAGCTTGATCGAAATTCAACGAGATTGCACTATTATGCCTGCGTGGGAGGGACTCACAGTGCGCTTCCTAGTGTCGGCATTACACCGGCGACGTCGCTGTTCCTCCTTTGAAACCGCATCGGGGGCGTTTTGAAGGCGGTAGCTTCTGCACAAGTGCTTGATATGCATAGAGACCATGTCGAAGATCTCGTCGAAAGTAAAGAAATTGAAAATTCCCGGCCAGTCGTCACAGACTTGGTCGGTAACAATTCTTGCGGCCTTTGCGTTAAACTCGGACTTCTCGGTTTCATTCCACCGTAGGAAAAAGGCCCTAGGAGTAGGGGAAGCAATCTCGGGAGGTGCGGTCGGAGGTAGCGGGTCGCTTGGGCCTTCCCGGTCTAGTTTCTCGAACATGATATGGCGGATATATCCCTGAAAGAAACTAAGTACGCTTATTGGGACTGAAATCATTATAGACGTACGGATAGTGCCTTTCGCTCGTTGCTTCGATGTTTTACACCAGATGTGCAGATGTAAGGCTCGTCTTGGTCCCACGGAATGTTTGGGTCATTGGCGGGAGGCACAAGCTTGCGCGAGCTGGCCCCGGAGGTCCTAGTTGACTGAGTGTTGGGGTGGTCGTTTTTGGCTTGTGTGATACGGACTTCTCTCAACAGCGCAAGTATAGCCTCCTGGATTTACAGTCAGCATGGTGTCAACGCGGGAGGATATTGAACGCACGCAGGTTGACTTCCCCGAGCCACTACTATAAAGAGTTTCGAGGTGGTCCATAAACTGCTCGTCGGTCGGTCGCGCACTACCAGCGGGAAGTCCTTGGTCCACCCCAGCACCCTTCCCCGCCTCTTTCCCCATCTCCTTCCCCGCCTCCTTTTCCTTCCCCTTCCCCCTTTCCTTCCCCTTCCCCCTCCCCTTTTCTGTCTGTTTCTCGTTTTCATTATCGAGGATATCGTCAAGCTCGGCCATTTCCAAGTCCGAGCCATTCCCAGCCGCAGATCGAACAGCATGTTGTGCAAAGTCCTAATGTCGAAAGTCAGAATTTTAGAGCTCAAGGGTTAGCATCGCTTTGAAAAAAGGTGGTGCTCCGTACCTCGCGAGTCCTACGATTTATTTCAGAGGTATTACCCTTACTACTCGAAGGTTTATCAAGCAAAACTACACAACACGTTAGCTAAAGAGAATAAGGCTAGTTGAAACTCGCACCTGAAGCCGGCCCAGCATCGCGTGATGTCTTAACACCTTATGCAAACCGCTGAGCTTGAGAAATTGAAGTGAAGATTTGTAGGGTACGTACTCGGGTGAACCGTCTCTGATGTATCTTTCGGCTCAGATCCTCCACGCTGCAGGTTGGAGAGAGCGATCGCAGCCTTTTGGCGCTTTCGCTTAAAGGGATTTGTCAATTACCGCGCGCATAGCATTTAGAACGGAGATGCTACCTTTCGGCCCGCTGCTTCCTCTTCCACATCCAGCGCGTGTTCGTCTTGCGAATTTGTATCATCCTACATAGGTTGAAAATCCAACGTTTAGTCCAAATGGGGCGCGAAAAAACGAAGACGTAGATAAACGAAAGTTGAAACTAGTGCGCGCACACTCACTGGTTTAGCCGCCCCCCCAAGTTTTTCCAGCTTGTAACAGAATAATTATTTGGGTGTCAATCAATTAAGCAATGAGAGTTAAACCGACATCTTTCGCGTATTTTGTAGATTTGGCCTTCGCCTTACTCTTAGTCTTGCTCTTAGCCATGACGAACTGATTGGACTGGCCGACACGCAGAAAACGCTCAGTCTACAATCTTAAAGCCTTGGAGGGGAGAGGAAGGGGGGAAGTTCATGCAAGCAGCGGGTACACGGCCGAGTCGTCTAACTCACCTGCCCGATTACCCGCCCGATTGGTATGGCATTGTTCTCGGATGCCCGACGCGTCTCCCGCTATTCTGGTTCGATCGTTCGGCCGTGGGAATTTTTAAATTGCATGCAAATCCACAAACGGGGCCAACACATATTATTCTAAGTAGTGGAAAAGTACATGAGTACTACGGGATATACATGGTAGCTAAGTCGAGACCAGGTAAAGAAAGTACCCATTGAGGTGGAGTGTCGACAGTGCGGTGCTGCAGGACAAGCTCAGAGGTCAGTGGGTGGGGGGTTGCGAGCACATATGGATGCCAGGTACGTCCTGAGCCGAAATCACAGCACACCCAATAATCGAACCCCTCTACTTCGGACGGCGAGAAATGAACATCCCCAACAACGCGGTTCAAGCATGATGATCTCGGGCCGGTACATGAATAGGACCAATGATTTCCCGCATCCAAAAGATTCATTAAGGTGGGGGGGAGAACGACGTACGCGAGCTCGCCGAAACGTGGGCCGCTTAATACATATTACGTTAAGAAACGGTTATACGAGATGGAGATGACTGCTTACCTCCATGAAGTAGGTCTTGTATCGCGGAGGTACGGTTGCACGCGGATCGAAGGAGAGGAATATTGGAAGACCAGTCGGGGCCTTTGACGAGTACGTCCGGTACGTACGTGAGACTCTTCGCGCGTTACGGAGGCTATATAAGGAGTACTAGAAACTGATGTTCATCGAATGGACCGAAATAGAATAGCCTCTAAGACATACCGATAGAGAAGATTATTTGCGCGGTCAAGATCTGCGACCGTATCCGGGATGGACGCCAAATAGCACCTGCGAGGACGTTAGTTAGAAAATCAATAAGGGCGAATGGAACGTACTCTTTGCGAGATGGCACTTGTGGAGGATATTCCGTTGTGGAGATATCCATGGAATCGTCTGGCCCCATTTCACTGGAGGGCGGTCAGTATAATGAGTCTGTCGCGGTATGTGATGATCCCGTACTCAAAAATCGATTGCTCGGAGGATACCGTCTCATCGCTGCTACTGGCCCGGCTGGGCGCTCTAGAGACTTCGGTCGCGCTGTCAGTCGGACCCGGCGCTTTGATCTCGTCACTGAATATGATAGATCAATAAAAGCTGAATGTACGTGAGGGATATGCTCACTCGTAGGCTGATGCAGAGCTGGAAACGGGGTTATTCCCAGGGTCTGTAAACGCCACCTCCTCGCTGTCGGATCCATCTGACATGGTCGCATCGCTATCATCCTTGCCATTGTCGTCAAGGTCGCCATCGTACTCGTCAGACGTGGGGTCGCTGAATTTCGCGTCGCTGTGTACGCCACGGCTCCCGGAATGGCTCCCAGGCGAAAGCATATCGTAATCCGATCCATTGGAACGGGACGTCGCAGAGGACGAGGTACGCCGCAGTACCCGTATGTTGATCTCGCGTCTCCTGTACGGTTGCCTTACCATTAGCAAAAGCGCCATATAACTATTAGCCGGACGCACCCAGCAAACCCAGAGACAGAAGTCCGTTCCCTTCCGTTGTTGTGAGAAAGGTCGGAGAGACTGGTGGGGTAAATAGTGCGACGTTAGAGTAAGATAAGCGATGCATGGATAAGTTACATACTCTAACGTTCGTTCCGACTCGGTACTGGTAGAACAGTCTGACGTGCTATGAAATGAAGGGATTACCAGGAATAAGTAGTAGCAGATGAAAGATTGTTAGAGGACGGAACGTACTACAGTAGATTTTCAACCTCCTCGAGTTCCGTGTCAAGACACTGAACTGCGCAGCAGTTTTCGCCCCGTGTATCGTAATGAAAACGGTCGAAGAACATAGATATTTGGCGAGAGGGCGTGCTTCTACAGATCGGGGCTACAGGGTGCTTGGCGGTCGTAGCGGTCCAATTAGTATCGTTTAGCGATTAGAGGTTCAAAGAAGACCAAGAGCAGTGACTCGTCGAGAATCATTGAACGGTAGTTTTATACATGCTGGGATCTTGACACCTCGTATAAGTGGCTTGAACGACGAAATGGGATTGAGACTGGTAAGACAAGGAAAATCCTAAGGACAACGAGACCAGACCGGGCCACGGGAAGGCGGACAAGGGCCACCGTATAAAATATCGGTGCCTTCCCGGGGAAGGCACGTGTTGACGGCGATCTGTTGCTTGGGTGTATTTGTCTAGGCATGCTTGGATGTGCTTGTTTGGACTTGATGCAATGGCGCTGACCTCGGCCAACGATCAACAATGTTGATAAGATGTTGATCTTGACTGATCCAACACTCGACCTGCGCGGATTTGTACCCGTAACCACAAGCTCTCAACTCTGGCGCCTCATCAATACTTGTAACTTGGGGGCTTATTGCAGCTAATTCTCTGACGTTCCCTAGTCCTTTTGAGAAAAAGGAGGCGACTCGCACTTGTATCAACGGTACTCAACTCCAACTCAAATTTGCTATCAACGCAAGTCAACGCGTAACTTGCAACTCTCGGGCTATATCAACAACTCTCAACGCATCACTCATAGCTTAATCAGCTCCTATCGGTGTCTTTTCGATCCCACACTCGCTAGAGCCTCAAACTTTAATGTCACGTCCTCTTGTCCGAAACTGGAAGCTATGGCATTACCCTTCAACTCGTTCTCAACACTTAACTTACAACTTCGGTATCATATCAACACGTATACACCATCAACACTACTCAACACCACTCAACATCGTTCAACACCACTCACCATCACTCGACGTAGAACTTGCAATTCTAGCGCCACTCGATCAACTCTCATCGCACCTCCGCTCTGAAATGTTGGTCTCGTTCCCCAACAGCAAACTGCGTGGTCTTTGTCCGCAAGATCTTATCACGTCGGGAGTGCCCCCCGATCTATCACATTCCTCATCAGTGATTGAGTCGGATTGCTGCCGCGCGGTCTCTTTGACTTCATGCCTATTGGTTGGCCAGCATAGCTCTAACTGTGAATTTCTTTGTGCGAAAATGGGCGCTTTGGACGGGCGCTCCGGCATGCGATATGTCATGCGTGGACGAGGTCGCTTTCGAAGCAGGTTAGTTCGTTCGTTGCCGATTTTGCATGCTCGAAACTAATCTAATAAGGCAATTTCATTGTTGATCCATTGGGGTAAATGGTTTTCAACCTCGATTACGGCCGAAATGACGCGCATTCACACGCTAGACATTGACGCGAGGTTACCAGAATACTGGGTTTTGCCAACAAAGACAACCTTGACTTACGATCTCATCCCTATTGCTCTAGATTACGAGGAGGTTGTCCGTGGCCATGCTTATAACGGCGAGGACGGTGCGGGCCCTCTCCATCGTCAACGCAGATTTTCTTGTGCTTACATTTCGCCTCTCGTAACTTGATTCTCCAACCTTAACGTTTCGACATGGTCCCGCGTCCCAAGCTTCCCATTGTCTTCCACAACACTGGCCCTCATTCGGGTGATCTTCGCGTTTTCTCTCTTGCCCCCGACGGTCGTTGGCTACTCAGCAGCTCCGACGGCCTCTCCAAAAATCTTTTCCTGCTAATTGACACCAAGCACGGTTGCGAACGCGGAACCGTCGATATGGGCGATGTCTTGGTGACGTCTGTTGCCTGGAAGAACGGCGACGAATTCTTCCTAGGTACGGGTGTGGGAGAACTTTACTCGGGAAGGGTTCAGGAAGGCGCCGTAAGTTCCTAGAGTTTTAATTTAGCACCACCCCGAAGCTAATTCAACTGCATCAGCACTTCATGCGCTTGACGGAGCTGCCCCTAGTCTCATCCAAGCGTACCTCGATCGACCATCTGACGTACAGCCCGACGCAGAAGCTTCTCGCGTTCGCGGCCGGCTCCCGGCTATGCATAGTCGCGGAGACTCCAGAAGGGGGATGGCATGTGATCAAAGCGATGCGGGCCTTCGCCGGCGGTGGCGAGCTGGTATCGACAATTTCATTTATGGGTCGCCACGGGGACCAGTTATTTGTGGGCGGAGAGCCTGGTTTCATGTGAGAAGATTGCACCATGCGTCCAATATGCGACTTAACGTCTGTGTCTGTGCAGTATTTACTCGATCAGCAGGAGGGTTGTAGAAACCCTCATTAGTGATTACGACTTCAGCATGTAAGCATAACGGCTCCCTTTAAAGGCTCTGTCTAATCACTCCTACTTCCTCAGCGCTAACTGTGTTGTGTCAACCGATTCTCGCTACTTGATCGCATCGACAGCCGACAATCTGCTCGTGACTTGGCCCCTTCTGGATTCCGGTCCGGTTATTCGCGAGCGTAAGGTGTCGACGGTACCCGTCGGACCGAATGGCGGATTCGGCGAGGGCGGTTTGCCGGTGGTGATCATGGGTACAGAGCGGATAGTCAGTTGCGCGTCAAATTATCTTCATTTTATATCGGCCAAGACTCAGTCGGAGAGCGGTCGTCAACAATTTGGTAAGCAGGATGCAAGTTACCGGTTAACTCGATTCTGACCATTCACGTAGGTGAAGACTTGGTGATCCAGACCTTGGCGGTAGGTTTTCCCGTTCGTATTATTTAGCATAACCTAATATCGCTTTTGCAGACCCACGGGGAGCGCTTGTATGCTGGTGCGGTGGGGCCGACCGGCGTTGTTTCTATAGCCGGCTGGTTGTCGGTTAAGGAATTCAGCTCGCCCGATTTTAGTATGTGACTCGAATTAATGTTGCGTCGTCTCACTGATTATGATCCCAGGCGAACTTCAAGCTCGTCACATAACATTCGAACAGGCGCTCGGGTATCGCCCTTTATTCCATCGTTCTAAGAAAATCCGTACTCGTGGGGTGTATTTTGTGAGTCGCGCTTCGCAGTCTATTAATTGATAATACTAAACCAATTATTAGACTTGGGCCGTAGTCGGCGGAAGCATGCTGGTTGGCGCTCTGTTATTCAAGCTACTCCAAGCAGCCTCTAGTGTTAGCTATGTTGATCTAACCTTTGATATGGTGCGTATAACTTTCTCCTCTCGCTGTTCGATTCAATTCACTCACTCATGCACGTATATAGCTTCGCCATTATATTAATCTAGCTTTTGGCACCGTGCGTATAGCTTTCTTATCTCGCCGTTCGATTCGATTCACTCACTCACGTATATAGCTTCGCCATTATATTACTCTTGAACTTGTCGAATCGATCATTCACTTTGTCGGATCGAATCTCCTCCTTCTCGCATCGAAGCTCTACGCTCTAGGTTCCCAGCTTTACGAGTTCGGCAGATATATGGCCGGCCTACCTTATTCCGACATGCTGATTGACTTGTTGTATTCGTTGTGCCCGCACCCTCTGACGATCACGATTATAGTGATCAAGTGGACCTGGGCTAATTGTTGGTTTGTTGCGGTGGTGGTTCTTTTGGTGCGCTACCTTTATGAGGAAGACTAGGCATAGTTACAAGAAGTGTATATACGATAACATTGATAGTTTCAGATTACGAATGTAAAACATGTTTCTATTGAACGATCCGAAGCGTTAGGTTTTATTTGGAAGCGAAAAACAGCGAGATCTTACCATGTCTAAATCAACAGTGACAATGCAAGGTGCCGATATTTTCCCAGTCGGGTCGTCATATTTGGATACAGCAATATGTGCGACGACGTCGCTCGGCTCAATAATGAACGCGCTGCCAAGGTCGACCGAGCTATAGTATAATGCCATGACTCCAAAACGAGCCCGTCCAACGAGAGGATGGTTGGCATACGGGTCTAGCTCAGCGTCACTAGGATTCAAAGCTTCAAAGGCCCGTACTAGTAGCACAATTCGCGAGACGGCTAAGATTGGAACAGCGGAATCTGGCTCCTGCAGTATCGTATCAATACGGCCGCGAAGAGGCGTATTCGATCCCCGTGGCCTAAACAATACACAGCTGTTGCCCGATGCGTCCGAAAAAGGTTGATATACGACATTACCGCGTTGGAGTTTGGTGCACAGAAACAGGTTTCGAGTGAAGGGCCGCATAAAGTTTTTTGCGGCCCAGGCGCGCAAGGCATTGTATGTGTGTTGCTCCAAGACCATGGGTTTGCTGTCGTGGATTGTCCTCCAGCTAGTCGACAAAATGTGATTACCCTCGCGATAACGAGTACGGAGAAAGTCGCTAACAATGTCGCCCAATTGCGCAAGGTCGCCAGAAAAGTGCTTCTGTTCAACCATAGATTTCAAGTTCGCTGCCATAATGAATTCCTTATGCAAAGTCTGTTCGAGCTCCCCTAAATTTTCAGTCCGCCCTCAGCCAAAATACAATTGTACATATAGCTAGCATAGAGAACATACCAAACTTGAAATTCGTAGCTATGTCTTGAAGGATCCCGATGAACATTTCGCTCGTATTCTCGCTGTAACGTATGCTAGGCCCCAAAGCTCGAAGAAAATATGGAATATGCAGGCCGAGGTGTTGAACGGGTATGACTGAACTAAACGGATAGAGCTCTTTGAGGCCACGCAGGTATTCCGTGTAGTGGAATTCGAAAAGAAGTATGTCGTGGATGGTCAATGACTGGTACGCTAGTATGCGCACAGCAATTGAGAGATGAAGGAAGTGGTCGAGTCGGTCGCGTAGAAATTTGCTAGCACCCGCTCCACCCCAAAGTTTGATCAGGGTTACTGGAAGTGAGATAATTGCAAGTGATTTATACTCCTCTGCTCCGATTTTTCCATGGTCTATTGTTGCAAAGTTGACCGGTGGCGCTTTAATGAAGCCTGGGAGCGTGGTACACGCCATATCCTGTTTTATTTCGTCAACCACCTGTAGACCAAGGAGGGCCAGCTCCCGCTTCGGACGGTCACCCGACGCCACCTTCGAAGTCTTTACGCTCTTCTATATGCGCAACTATCCGTTACGAGAAACTGAGAGTACCGGAAGCTTGTACGCACCTGGTATTCAATTAGTCGTCCCATGAGACTAGCCTTGCGCTCCTCAATGCCCCAAGGAAGTCCAAGCTTTTCACATAACTGGCGTAGAGTGGGGATAGTCGAGTGTGTATCAAGCAAAGAACCGTCTGACTCGATCTTACTAAGATAATAATGGGCTTTTGCAATGGCCACTACGTTGCCTGTTTCGATCTGGATTGGCGAGCCATCCGCGTGGATAAAAAAATTATTGGAGCGCTGTTATATAACTGTCAACGCGGCTTGTGATATAATTTCAAGTTACTTACCCAATGGTTTAAGTCCTGTACCATTCGGCCAGATGCGAGCCCCGCCTCAAAAATTCCACGTTGGCGACAAAGGTATCGGAGAAGAGGCTCAGGTAGTTTCGCTTTTTCAAGGTCGGATGCGCTGTGGTACGAAAGCGCCAGGTTCCCCCATTCAAGTTCTAGCGTTGAGATAGAACGTGATAACGCGGGAACTCCTGGTATGCCTGCTGAAACCGTCGTGCTACAGCCCATATTCTCTCGAATCTGTTTCTCGAGTATGTTCTTTGTCCAGTGCATTGGAGCGACTGTTGTCCCAGAAAACACATTCCACCAAGGAAAAGTGAGCCATTCGGAATGCCTCGCGCCATGATCCAGCCAAACCATCTCCCGCTCCTTCGAGCTCCGGGCTGAGATCCATCTTTGGACGTGCACGGAGTGATCGTCCATCGAACGAGGCTGAAATGAACCCAAATCAAAATTGTCGATCTCGGACAAGATAGCGTCGCAAAACGAGCAAAAAATTGTATGGCTTTGCCCCCCAATTCCACCCCACGCACGCGAGGCTGGAATGTCCATGCTAGTAATCGGCACCGCGCTACGAACTGTACGACCTTTAGGATACTTGTGGGTTCTAGTAATGTATATACCCGGAGAATAGTGCTCTTCTAGGTCCTTAGCAATTGGTCGAATGAAATTGTTGATCCCTTCGAGCGAGGGCTCCTTAGGCCCAGGAATCATTGCAGTAATGTAGACATTCTGCAAATCATAGCGAATATCTGGCGGAAGGTTTAAGCAAACCATAAGAACTAGACCAACGCTCCTTTTTTTGCCGGCGATTTTGTTGGAGAGAGGGTTGTAGAAATCCTGATAAACAAGGAACGCAAGTCGCAATTCCTCGGGCGGGGAATTGAAAAAATTTGGCTCTCCATTGCCAGGAAAATTAGAGAGAAGTTCAGCGCCCCAGACATCGGTACAGGTTGCCTGCCGTGCCGGGCAGGTCGATTCAAGTAAGTCCTCAATGCCTGGCCGATTAAGAAACCTAGAGAGCCAAGATTCTAGAGGCTGATGACTAAAGCGACGCGCTGGCTTTCGCCATGTGTGACTGCCTCGGTGACGTTTCTTGAATAGGTGCTTCCCACAAATGGCCCCGTCGATGTCCACAGCGACGCATGTACTTGGTGTGTCCGGGTTCTCGTCGTAGAGTGTATGGCAGTCACGACAAACAACATACATCTTCAAATCATCGTGCAAGCCGAGATAATGAAGAGCGGTTGGGAGTGTAATCGGGATGGCGTCTATAAAGGTGCTAGAGAGCTGTGCGCAAGAGTTTTGCATTCGAATGGCGAGTTGAAGGATGACTCGAAGACATTTAAGGATGAAGTTGCAGTGATCGCGTGCCACGCCCATCATGCAATGTATCATTGCCGTAAGAACTACGACGGCGGTCACAATTGGGGGAATGATGCGATCTGGAGGCAAAGAATTTGCTAAAGGAATAACTCAGTTAGCCCCGCCTTGAGATTCGCGCTCGCAGTGAATTTCTCTTACGGAGATGCACCCGACGTATCCCCTCGTGAAATTTACACTGGCTATCTTGAAGATCTTTTTCTGATTGAACAGAAAACAAGAGTCGCTCCCGCTCCGATGTTACGCTTGTAAGAAGGTTCGTACGGCGTTCTTCGAGGGACGGGTCTGAGCAGTGCATCGAACCCAATCCAAGGATGAGTTCTTGAAACCCTTGGAGGCGATAAGCAAGCTGTTTGGTAGCGAACGATTCCTCAGGCAAAAAATCAAGGATCCCATCCCCATGAAGTGGTGCAGACAGATTGCCAGATGTATGTGCGCCCACATGCGACATGAATTTCAGCTCAGCAAGATTCAATTGGGAATTGCAGTAATCATTGAATCTAGCCTCGAATGACTTCAGCTGAAGGAGGTGGGCATGATTCAAGGCCGAAAGCTGAGCGCCGTCCGCCATATCCTCGTCCTCGTCACTTTCGTTGGGTTGTTCCACGTTCGGCGTCTGTTCATATTTTGTGGGTTCTTCTTTGTCTTGTGTCTCGCCAACCAGGTTTTGTAAAACTTTGTTATAGAGGTATTTCTGAGCATTCCTAGGCATTCTAGTTGACTTGACAAGATGTCGAGGATACGGAACCGGAAGAGCGATCGTTCCTTGCAATTCTAGGTCATTTCCTATTCTGGTGTTCCGCTGTGCGAACCCTGAACGTAATTTCCAACGTTTCAGCGCCCCGTTACCTTCTCGCCTGCCATGGTCTTTGTTTTTATCAATCCCAATTTGGGCGGAAAGTCTTGGAGGCTTCAAAAGTGGCTTTCGTTCGCGCTTATATAGAGGATGCAAGTCGGGGCAAACATCAGATCCCGTCCGTCTCCCCCCTCTTAATCATTGCAATAGCCTGGTGCATTGCTCCTAATCTTACTTAATAATTCGAATCGACTAGTCCGCCTATTACTATGCCTGCTATCCGTTCCGAAAAGTCTTCTCATCGCTCACACCCTTTCTCGACGGGACATGCTGTCCCTCCGTCGCTCCCCCCAGCCTTTGGGATCCACGAGCTTCTCGATTGGTCGACTGCCTCGCCTCCTATATCCGTTTATTCCAGCTCTGGATCGGTTCCGGCGGTGCCGGCAAACTACCAGTAAGTTATATGTTTGCTGTATGTTTGGGCTTGCTCTGACGAGACGCTTACCTTCAATTGCATGACTAGAGGTGCGGGTTCTGTGTATAGCTGGGTCAGCGAGCAACAAAGACTAAATCCCGCTGGCCGGGAACGCGCGTGAGCACCGTCACTTATCATACTATTGTTGATCGCTTATTGGTTACATGCACAGTAAACACTCCGGAGAGACTGTGTCGCTGAGCTCCTCGTTATCTGGTGACCCGGTTGGGCTGTTCTCCCCTGTCAACTCTGCATTGCCACTGTTCTACCCTTCCTCTTCTCGGTGAGTAGATTGTTGATGCGAATGGTAGTTGCATAGCTGATAGTTGTTATAGTTCAACGACACCTGTCAAGTCTGGAACTTCTGAGGTACAACTACAACAACCGACCCCCGAACCATCTCCCGTGCGGCCGAAACCTCAAGAATTGGTACCTCGGGGGACGGGAGTTTTGCAACCTAGGCCGCAAGAGATCGCGGGGACGGAGAGGTTATCGCGGCCTATCGATCTGGGGGAAAGGAGAGCCGTGTCGCATTCAGGAACTGGGTCGGGATTGGCAGAAGGAGCGTCAAAGGGTCTGGGGCTGGGACTAGGGGTGAAGACGAATCCGCAAGAGACGAAGCGAACGCCGATTGAACTTTCGCCCGGCCGCGTTGAGGTGTTCGGTTCAAAATCGACGAGCAAATCCAGGCGCCCACGCTCCGAGAGTCCACGACGCAAATCTAAAAGCTCTGGAAAGGACCACTCCCATAAACGCCGGAAAGTCGAACGTTCAAGACACCGCTCTCGCCGAATTGAGAACTCGCCCTCGGAGGATAGCGATTCCGAGATGGACGACGCTACTTCCGCCACCTCCGCGGATCACACTACTTCCTCCGTCTCTGACTCAGGTGCACTTGAGGGGTCATCGGATGCTGGGAGTGAGAGCGGGAGTGGGAGTGGGAGCGAGAGCGAGAGTGAGAGCGAGAGCGCGAGCGAAAGCGAGAGCGAACAGGAAGAGGAACATCGTAGCAGGCGAAAGCACCATAGGGGGCGTCGGTCTATTTATGTGGATGATATGGCTCAGGAAGCGTAAGTTTCTGTGACGGCTAATAATCTTACTCGTGCGCTGATTATGAATCGTAGCAGAAAGAAGAGGGCGGAGAAGACAGAGAATATAGAGAAGAGGACGTCGTTGGAGATTGTTGGCCGGTGAGTATTTCGATTACTATTGAAGCGCACCGTACTTAAGCGGCGCATTGATAGCGGGATAAGTTCGAAACCATCTAGCTGAACAACGTCGATTTCCATGGAGGGTAGTTGGAAGTAAGTTATATTACACGAATACCTAAGACATTAGCTAATTGGACGTAGTGGAGGAGCAAAAGGGGCCCTCAAGTTCCGGAAAAACTCCAAGGGGGCGAGCCCGCCGACCGCTGGCACTTGGTCCTTTTCTGGCGACGGTGTGAGCAGGCAGAGTGTTCGGGATCGTAGCGTGGGCGACATCCACTTCGCGCCGGCATTTTCGGGAAGCACGGGATTTGATTACTGGGTATGCGTAAATGACGGGACAAAACGATGGACCGCTTTGAGTAGAGGGCGTGAGCACCCAACTGACCCTAGCTATGCGTTCAACCCAAGCGTGAACGGGCTACCCCCGAGTTGGCTTCGTCCGCAGTCTATTTGCGCGCAGAAGGCAAGGATGAAGTGATCTTCTCGGCGTTGGAATGGAGTTTGTGGGAGTTCCAACTTAGATTTGAGTTGTGTAAATGCGTACTGTATTGTGTAACGTAACAAGAATGTAACGAATGATCAATTTGACTGCGTATCTCTTATCCTCGTCCACCACCTTGTTGAACACACCGCGACAACGAGCCAGATGCTATTAATGACGACCCGAATCTCGAGCCCAATCAAACACTCAAAGCGTCCCTCCCGAGTCGGTACATGACTCGGAAAACAAACCAAATAGGACTGTAAGGCCACCACGTCACTGACGATCGTACCCGTGACTGCGCGCTGACCGATCTTCATGCTACAGGTCTATACGGAACAGTGGTCGTACAATCGCTCTAGCCTGTCGATGATCTCACAAAAGCTCGCTGCAGTGATTGGGATATGGGCGGAGCATGAGTTGTTTCCTGGTGCGTATTCTACAGGTGTGATCGGGGACGCGTCACCTCACTAACGAAAACAGGTTTATCTAAGTTGTTGTACTAGATCCCGCATCTAACTACGTCAGAATCCCTCCGCAAAGTCACACAACCGCCGGAGAGACGCCGAGCGAAACTCTGACCATTTTGGCTGCCGCGTCGCATTCGCCCTAACGCGCTCACGAAACCGAGGCAGCGATTGAGATATGGGCGGAGCGTTAGGGAAAACCTTGTTTCCTCACGGTACGTATTCTTCATTGAGGCGTATTTGCAGACACGGCCCTTAAAAAAAGACGACTTTGTCTAATTTGTTATCCTAGATCCCGTGTCTAGCGACGTCGGACTCCGCCTACAAGGTTACACGACCATAGGAGAGGTGCTGAGCGAAACTCAAGCCGCCTTGACCACCACGTCGTATTTGTTCCAGCCGGTCCCTGGCCTCACGCAACTTCATAGCAGCGATTAAGATATGGGCGGAGCATGAGATATGGTTATTGTTCCTACAGTGTGTCTATTTCGTTTAGGTCCGCGCCTACGCTTGAAGGCACATAGCCTCACTAACAAAAATAATTGTATTCGGTACGCTAAATCCTACATTGAGCGGCGGTCGTAACAGGCTGAGACTACCTCGTCACCGGGAGGCACCGAGTGAAACACCGGCCGTCTGAGGTGGCGCACCTCTTCCCATCATCCCCGCTCTCGTTACCTCGCCGGCCCCGTTGCCTCTTGCCGCATACCTGCTTAGTGTGCCGTTTGCCTGTATACTCGTCGCCTAAACCCCGCACTAGTCTTGTTCACGGCTCCCGCCTTCTAGCCAAACTCGACTCGGCACGGCTCGGCCAACTCGATTCTACTCGGTCAGGCTTGGCTCGGCTCGACAACCACAACGACAGCACAGGAAGACACGCCCTAGTGGTCGACCGTCATACCAGCTACCCTACTCTCCGCCTCCACCCCCTTTTTGCCGTCACCGCGGTTAGCTATTGCCTAGCATACCCGTTACCCGGGTGATCGTGCTGACCTAATTATTGTCGTTGCCTCCGTCACCCGCATTAGCCGCTTCCCGCCCCCGTCACATCCCACGCTCGTCATTGTACACTTCCTCCCATCCTGTCTCCCCGCTACCCTACCTCCGTTCGGCATTGGCCCCTGTGCTGCCTACTTTCTGGGGCGGACGCAGCGGACGCACATTTAGGGGTTATGCGCAGGACCCCGTGTACCTTCATATAGTTATCCCAATGTAACATCATATAACAATGCATACATGTTTCCGCGTTCTACCAACGAAAACATTCAGAGACAACACAGGGAATATTCAAGTCGTTTGCCTTAGATATCATGGGGAGAAAATGATGGTGTTTTGCTCTCGGATTACTCTCGGATAATACTATACAAATGTCATGAACGCGAAAATGTTTAGCATAAAACCCAAGGGGAAACTCAGACTGTGTTGCTCGTACACTAGCTGTACAAACTTTGGAGAACATCCAAAGGGGAAAATGCAAGTAGCGTCGTGAGAAAATGTGAGGTACTTTACTGGGGAAGCACCCGAAGAATACCGTGAGAAAGCGACAAGCACTTTATCGGGGAAATCCGAATGACATCGAGACAAAATATAGAGCGATTTGCCGAGCAGGAGTACTGACAATGTGGTGAGAAAATGAAGAGTACTTAACCGGGGGAATATCCAGGGGATGCTGTGAGAAAGTCAAGAGTACTTTACCGGGGAAAGTCCGAATGATGTTGTGGGAAAATGGGGAAAGTTTTGCTGAGGGAGTATATGGGGGATACGACGAGAAAGTGAAGACTACTTTTACCGGGGAAGACTGGGACAATATGCTAGGAATGTGTTAGTGTTTTTGTAGCGATAAAATGACAGAAGTGGCAAGAGAAACATCTGAGGTTTTTGTCGGCGGGAAAGTGTTGATGAATGCGGGTTGAAATGGCGGATGATTCCTCCGTACATTCCTGAGGAAATATGTGGATGAAAGTTTTCCTATTTCCTAGGGAAAGTGCATTGAGAACCGTGGAAATACTTTACCTGTTTCTCTGGAGAACATGGGCTCGATGTGTGGAGGAAGCACTGAAGGTTTTCTCCGTATGTTTTAGGGAAAACATGTTGGGCAAGCGTGGTGACTTTTACCTGCAAAAGCCTAACTGGTTTCTCAAGATGTTCTTGAGCGGAAACGTTGATTATATGATGGGTAAAGTACAAATGAAACTCTAGCGAAAACTTGAAGATATTAACATTGATTCTGGATGTGAAAAGTTAGTGGCTATGCGTCAGGCTTTCTCAACATTAGCTCCAGCGGAAACTTTGGGAATGGGGTACAATGTTTACATAACATTTCTCAGGAAACATCCCCAATCCCCCCTAGTGAGATGCAACAAAACAAGCGAATACAGAACCACTTCCAAGGGTCTGGAACAAATACCTCGAGTGCTATCAA
>JANWGL010000357.1:0-10359 GCA_025200755.1 Ceratobasidium sp. C01
TAAAAATCAGAGATGCACGCAAACGGGAAAACTAAAATGAAAGAAGCGTACTGCACGTGCGTGAGCCGTAATTTGGTCGATAGGGTGGGGGCGGACGGGGGAGAAGGTCGTGTGCGGGACGTTGGGGGATGGTGTATTTGAGAGTGCTATTGGGGAGGAGGATGGGGATGTAAGACCAGATGCAGGTCGACGAGCCATGACGGCGCGTTTGAGCTTGCCGTGCACGCGGACGTCGGCGACGGCAAACCTCCCAACGACGCCCTCGCAAAATCCCTACGGGGAATCAGCAAAAGGTCCAGGAAAATGGCAGAGTACTCACAAGATAATAGCCCTCCTGGGGAAGCTGCATGAGCACCGTGATCTCGTCGTCCTGCACAGAGTGAGCAACCAGAGTGTTAGCAACGACGAGAAACAGACCTTGAGGAACATGAGATCGCCATCGCGCTCGGCTACGCAGTCGACAAGGGCGGTGGACTTGCCAATGCCGCCCTTGCTCGCGAACCGCTGCCATCGCGCCAGGTCCGAGCTCGCCATCGTCGCCGCTAACAAGCGCTGCGCCACCGCCACCAACCTTGCTGACCGATTTAGACTGCTTAGTCAGCAAGGGAACTGGCCAGCCATTCAATTGGTCCTCTCCTCTGCACAGCCACATGTTCAACGCGACGATGACTGGCCTTGAGGACGTATTGGACGAGGTAAGTGAGCTGGGTTGTGATTGGCTGAGCTGACTCTTCTTAGCTTACATTTAGGTCGAGTAGGACGTCCCAGCTTGCGGCACTTGAGCAATTGCATGCGGTTCTCGCGGAGGTCTGTGTCGGGAGCGATGAGCAGAAGCTGGCGACCTTTCTTGCGCGTCAGAACGACTTTGAGACCAACAGTGAGTACTGCTAGATGTTTTTATATTAGTGCTAATTATTTGGCAGTTGCGTCGCGTGTATTGAACAGTGGGATCGTATCTGCCTCGGCCGTTCCGCGCGCAGTGGAGGAAATACGTGCTAATGGCCCGCGCGCCAGGCGAGAAGGAAGCTCGGTCTCAATTGTAGCAGACGTCACAGCGCTTGCTCTCTCTGTCCTACAAGGCATGGCTCTCATTCATCCACGTAGTAAAGCCTTCCTTGGGCGCAAGCTCGGCATCCAAGTAAGCCCACAATATGCCACCCCCTAACCCCCTCTCTAATTAATTGATCTGGTTTAGACTCTGCTAGACCTACTGACCGCCCTCCGACACGCCTCAGCAAACCCAGATGACCCCGATGCTACAGTTCTCCCTGGCATCCAACCCCCTGACGCAGGGCTTGCAGCCTCTCTTTCCCCTCTCGCTTGCTCCGTGATCGACACCCTCCTTTGCCTCCTGGTCGACTCTCCTACCGCGCTCCGCACATTTGAGCAGTGCAATGGGCTAGAGGTCATTGTACGCACTCTCAAAAAAGTTATTGGCCAGAATGTTCGGTACGTCCGTTTATGCAGATGAAAACCAAGTTTAAACTAATATTTGCGTGAAGAATGAAATGCCTTGAATTTCTATATTTTTATTTGCAAGACGAGGAAGTCTTAGCTATTACAGGAACCCCCATGCTCAACCTCCCCCCACAATCCCAATCCCAATCCCGGTCCCGGAGCGCATCTGCACCTAAACCACCCAACCCCAACCCTACCCGCGCCTCACAACCACCGCAAACCCCTCATCGTCCACGCGCACACCGGACACCCGCTACAGACGCTCGTCCACGCACCCGTCCTACGCCTCTCTCTCGGACCGCAAGTGGGACCTCGACTATATCGCTCTCTTCGACAGACACAGGTGTTCGAAGCGTGTCGAGAAGTTCGGTAGCAAGCACTCGGTCTGTGTCCACCACCTCCGAGCGTACCCAGACCGATACAGACATCGAAACAGATGCTGAACGAGAACGCGAACGCGAACGAGACCAAGGCAGGGACCGTCGATTCCCTCGTACACCTATGTCGGTTGTGCCTTCCCTCACATATTCCTCGTCAACCGTCTCGTCCTCATCAACGACCCACACCAACCCACCCCAACCAGGCGCCAACCTGACCGACGAATGCTTTGTCCCACTTCCCGAATCGCCAACCAAGAAACCTCACCGAAGAGACAGGGACGTAGACGTGAGAGTAGAAAAGGGCGCAGAAGATACACCTCGCGCATCCAAAGTCAGACGGAGCGTCTTCCCCAAGGAGAGCGAGAGCGAGGCAGAACGATCTAGTCCGGCTCAGTCCCTATTCCCGTCAAGTGCAGCGCCAACCCCATTCTCCAACAAAGACATATTTGGAAAACGCGAGGACGTGTTTGGAAAACGATCACCGTCAGGACGTACTAGGCCTGCTGCGCCGGTCCCGCTCGAGCTTGGACTGTTGACGGGCGAGATCGATTATATGCCCGTGAGCCCGAAGAAAGTCCGGCCAGCTACGAACGAGTCTAAGTCCAAGCTGAGTACTCCTGAACCAAAATCCACCGCCAGCCCATTCGGCGAATCCACCGCCACACCACCTCCCGAACCCGCCGCCGAAGCAGAAATAGCCAAGCCTAAAGTCCCCGCAACGCCTAGACTGCCCAAACACCGCCCCCGCGCGAGCGAGATCTTGCCTAGACCACCTCTTGTCAAGGTCGGAGTCCGGAACGTATCAAGCCCGAGTACACCCGGGACACCGGTAGAGGGATCTATGCCTGGTTCTGGCTCCTCGACGCCTCCCGTCGCTTTCCCAGCGTCGTCCACGCCACCACTACCTCCAAGCGGAAGCTCGACACCTTCAAGACATTCTAGCCCTCCCGTCCCAGATTCAGCTACACCAGCACGTGCAAAACGAGCGGTCATACCAGGAGGAACGCGGACGCCCGGTCGGCCCACTGACGTCCTGAGAAGGAGTGTACTTGAAAAAGACGGAAAAGAAGGCTTGAGAGCGAGCCAAGCTTCGAGCTCTGAGGGGTTGAAACCAAGTCTATCTAGCCCAGAGGGGCTCCGACGAAGCGCAGCAAGTTCGGAGGGATTGAGGACGAGCCAGGGTAGTTCAGAGGGGCTAAGGAGGAGCCAAACGAGTGGAGAGGGCGAGGTATCGAGATTGAAGAAAAGCACCTCGGCGGTGAATGTTGCAAGGAAGGGTATTAGCCCTGCGCCAAAGGAGGTTGGGAAAAAGATTATCGGATCGAAGGTAGCTGGGGATGGTGTGCGGCGTATCAAGGAGGGTGAGAAAAGGTCTAGCGCCGAGATGGATCGGAAGAGCGTTTCTGAGGCGGGCGGGAGGTCCAGTGCTGAGGTGGACAGGCGACCTAGCGCTGAAACGGATAAGAGGCCTAGTATCGAGGTTGATGCACCGCTCCGTGCGAGCGTGATTGGGGAAGGAGCAGGGGTTGCAGGAGGGAAAGTCGTTCGATCCTCTGCCGAGAAAAAGGAGCTGCTTAGCGCTTGGTTAGGGAACGTCGACGCGCTCGTGGAAGGTGTGCAGCGCGCAGGCGTTTGGGGACTTCGATGATTGGATTGCTTACTCTCATGATGCATGCGGAGTGGATGGATTGTACTAGACGCTCTTTTTCTCCTCTGATTGTGATACGTTACTTACGAATCGTGCTACGACTCTAACTCTGCATTTTATTCACGTTAATCTGCTGTCTCTATGTCATACAATGTCACGCATTTACCCACCATCTGTTTCATGTGTTGTCTTGTACCGGAAATTTCTAGCCCCTTCGCGTCGGTTATCTATTGTGGCCAGCTTTGTACGCGGCGCAGTCGAAAGCTCCAGTTTTTTCGCGTCGGATCTGGTCATTTCAGCACTCAGCCTTTTGTGCCTCCACTGACCGATCATTTCGGCCCCATTGGTAAAGCCGGATTGATTGGTAATCCGGTTTCAACTCGGACGCGCCACCGCCACTATGACGACTCCGGTGGATCTGTTGCCCCCGGTCATAAGCTGTGATGCTATATAAACGAGCCGAGTGGACTTTTCGCTTGCTCTCTACCTCTACCGTTCCCCCCTTATACCTCGGGATATGTCGAGCCAGACAAGTTCAAGGTCAGTGGATTGCTTACGGTTTGATCGAGGTGTTTAATATGTCTTCATTTGGAATATTACATAGTGATATTGGTAGGTTTGGGTCCAAAGCGTTTTGCGCGTTGACTGACGCGTCGTGTTCCTTTTATAGCAAGTCCAGCAACTTCTGGATCACACACCCGTGAGTGCAATTGTAGGCCCGACTCGGCAGGCAGTCTAACAGTACTGAGTTACGTAGACGACGAAGATAGCGACTATGAAAGATTTGGGGGACACGCTAGGAAACGCGCCCGCAGGGGAGCGGGCTCCAGGCAAAAGAAGAAGCCAGTCAGCCTAGCTGGGATCGTACATGTTCCTATGGACATCTTCAACGAGGTACGCAGCCCTACATCACCCTTCTGTTCGCCAATACTTGACCGTTCTTAGATTTTATCATACCTGGAACCGATTGATTTAATCGCCATAGCGCGTACTACGAAACGATTCCGTGCGCTCCTCATGCAACGTTCAGCAAAACACATTTGGCACGCAGCTGAACGAAACGTTCCCGGCCTCCCGCACTGTCCAGAGCACCTGTCTGAACCCAATTACGCGGCGCTTTTGTTCATAAAACACTGTTCGGTAAGTCAATTATGCACAGGTTGGTGAGATTTGTCGACTAAAGGCTCGTGAGTAGATGTGTGGAATCACCGCAACTAAGAGGATGGACGAAGTACTTGCTGTACGTTTGTGCAGCACCTGTAGAGACCGAAAGTAAGTCATCACAAAAATAAACAAAGATAAAAACTGACGCACCACAGCGTCATTGGAAGTGCACACATACCTACGACGGTGCAACCGTTTGTTCCCCTTTCGACAGGTAGGCTTGCGTTTTTCCTACTATCTACGCTTCTTGACTGAATCCTATTCGACGTAGCTATCATGCCGCCAAGTCGTATTGGCTCATTTTATGCCCTTGTCAGCGATGTAAACGCTGTTGTAAACGCTATGTTTTCGTTTGCATCAAACGGCGACTCTGCAGCGTTTGAAAGGTGGAAGGTCGGGCGCATAGATGAGCTAAGAAAAAGGATACCAGTAAGTATTTCAGTAATTCTGGCTTTTTTACAGCGTCTGAACGCCGTACACAGTTTATCAATGCCTTGATACAATACCTGGACGACGTGGATGATCGGCGGGATGATGAGGCAGAGGCTATGAAAGCGCAACGCTTCACAGCGTGAGTACGCCTAGCTTGAGGATGATAATGATGGACTGACGCTGTAGATTTACTTAGTATCAAAGCTCGACTGATGCAGCTCGGCTGGGAAGAGGTCGATTGCTACATTACGCATTACCCACTCATGCGAGACTGGACGAAACTTGTTTATCAGCCCAAACCTTTGACTGAGCGCAGTAAGTGCTTGCCGCTCTATGACTGAAATAATTGCGCTAACAAAACCTTAGTTTGGGAGAACATTTATCCAAAGCTCACACCCATCCTCTCATCCAACAAAACCGAACGTCTAGCCAGAGAAAAGAAACAGCGAAAAACGGATCGCAAAGTTCGCCTGCGGAAGCTCGTCGCCGACATCGGAAACACCGAGCGCCGTTTCGTCGAGCTCGCGTCAGAGTACGACCAGCCGCCCGGTCCACCTATGACAGTCGTGCTACCGTTTCCGAATTCCAAAACTACGCTCAAAATCCCGCTCATCAAGGGCATATTGAAAAAGGATATAACGGCGGACGCGGCGGAAGAGCTTTTTGTTTCTCAGCGGGAGGAGTTTGACCGATGTCTGAGGGAATGGACGCACGACCTCGAGAGAAGTTTGATTGAGCTTGTGAGCAGGGAGGATAAGAGTAGTTATGCTCCCGTATTATGGGAGCCTAGCCACCCCGAACTCTACGGTGAGCACTGCCGAAATGTCTGAAACAAACAGTGCTTAATCTCGTTTTCTTGCTAGCCATGCCCACATCGACCAAATTCAGTCCCGAATCCTCTGATTTTGTCAGGTCTTGCATGCTTCGAACGCTCCTCCGCGCAGATAGCGTATTCAAACTCGAGGGTACCACCGGCTGCCAATTCTTCCCAGAGGCTGTAAGCACCATTCAAGACCGGCTCCTACTACCCCGATCCCGCTCCATATGGTACGAGAGCGAAGACAGCGAGGACGGCGACTACGATAAACACGGTAAAAAAGCGCTAAATCTGGCTGGACTATCGCGCGACTCTTCAGCACGTAGGGCCGCGAAAGCGATTCTCGCGTCGCTCGGGAAGGAGGGAGCTGCGTATTTGGAGATGAAGGCGCTTGGGGAGCGGTTTGTGTGCGAGAGATGCTCGATGAAGAAACCGATGGCTTGGGCTGAACTTGTGAGTTTGCTTGAGTCTGAAACCTGCGTTGCATAGGCTGAACGACCCAATTAGTTGGATCATTATTCCGAGTCGGAAAGGCTCTGGCGGAACTCGGCAGTTAGCTCCTTCCACGCTAAAGGCATAGCGTTCAATGACCTACACAGAGTTCCGCCGGAGAAACCTATGAAACCAAAAAAGCAGGTATACCGCTGGGGAGTCTCGGTTATTGAAGAAGAGCCGGACGACCTCTTTGACACGACCAATGGCGTGACGCCCGAACCCGAGACCGATCCCGACGCGACGAAGCCTATGGTGAGGCTTCTGAGTGCCGAGGATGCGGAGGCTGCGCTCTCAGCACCAGCTCCAGTACCGCTGATGGGGTGCCAGTTCTGCGAAACGGTTGCGTTGGCGTTTGACCCGAGGGAAGGATGGAGAGCCCCGCCGCGACCCAGGGGGTCGAGGGATGAGTTGATTCAGCATTTGGCTGAAATGTAAGTTCTTTGTTCCAGTTCCAGTTTCATTGGTGCATCTTCTCATTATGGCATCACGCAGGCACGAGATCGAGGGACAGAGGGCAGAAGCTGCTCTTTATGCGTGTTAGAGCTAGCGACATATGCAGGTCATATGTTTGTATATTTAATGTAGCATTATGTTCCAGATTAGATTTCCCACAATAGAAAATCGCATTAATTCCGCCGACTCGTTACCCTGCCTCGCAATCTAGCCTAGCACATTCAAGAATATTCTCTCAAGCTGCGCTGAGCGCCGGCTGCCACCCGCCCTTTTGAGGGTGGTTTGAAATTTGGGTGAATAATCAACAACCCAAGCTATAAGACGCAGTCGCTTAGTTGACTTGTGCACGATACCTCCCCCCTCTCCCGACCACCGACCAAACTTTCGTCCAAACCGAAGGATCTCTCGCCAAACCCACTTAGATACCCAAATACCTTTTGGATCCGCTTCAGCCCACAACCCAAACCTAAATACTAGCTAGTGTAACCGACAATGAGGCGCGGTAAGGCAGCTCAGGGCAGCCTGGCCAGCATCATGGAAGTTCCAATCGACGTATTCGCGGAGGTAAGCACTCTTGATACTATGTCGGGTATCTCTTATGTATCACCAGTTAGATTGCGTCATACCTTCATCCGTTGGACATCCTTTCTCTTGCACGCAGCACGAAATACTTCCGCAAACTGATTATGCAGCCTTCGGCCAAGCATATATGGCACGCTGCAGCGCGCAACGTACCTGGACTTCCGGAATGTCCGCCGCATTTGAGCGAACCAGCGTACGCGACTTTAATCTTTCAAAAGACATGTTCGGTTAGTCTTTTTTTGAAACTCCGGTTTGAGAGAAATTTTTTATATGCCGATTCACTGGCGCAGATTTGTGGAACGACAGTGCCCCGAACCCCAGACCCATGGTTATATGTCCGACTATGTCCTAGTTGTATACAAAACAAGTAAGTCCTAGGGCACCGTCGGTTGACTGGAACACTTAGATCAATATCTCTCACAGTGTCGTTGGGCACTGGCTCCTTCCCACCGCTGTTCATCCTTATGTTTCAACTTCGACGTGTACGCCCCCCCCCCGCATGTTGTGCTTGCCAATGCTAACATGGCCTTTTATTAGCCCTTATTAAGCGCCCGAGCGGGGCATACAGCCTGCGCAACGATGCTAATTTCGTAACGGATAAGCTTATTGAGCTCGCTAGCTCAGGAGATACTGCGGCAAGTGAACGATGGAAGGCCCAACGACGTGAAGATATTGGCAACAGAAAAGCTGTTAGTTTGTTATAAATCCACTTGTTTCCACACGCTCTGCTGACTGCTCTATGCGTTTGAACAGTATTCTTTGAGACTCAGGACATTCCTACATGAGACTCTTGTGCGCCGAGAAGACGAGTTGGATGAGTTGGTTCAGCAACGGGTAGATGCGTGAGTACATGCTAGACTCGAGTTTGGTAGTTGCTGACCTAGGCGTTATTCGTAGCATTCATGCTCGTCTAGTTCCGCTTGGATGGGGGGAGGCCGACTATAATATCATCTACCTGCCGCTTTTACGTCCCTGGGAGAAGCTTGTTGAGGTAGCGAAGCCACTGACAGATCGAAGTAAGTCGTTTGGCTGTTCCCCGCCGCCCTAGCTTGCTAATACATGGCGAACCTAGCATGGACGAACTTGTATCCTAAACTCGAGCCTATCCTAACGGCGAATCGTCGCCATCGCCAAGAACAGGAGCGCCAGCACCGTTTCGCCGCGCGCCTTGCATTAGTCAACCAATTCCTCGAAAATATTAGGGGAAATGAACGTCCTTATGTTCAACTTGCGGTAAATTCTGAGGGAGCCGGCGTATCCACTGTTAGCGAAAAGATCGAGCTCCCGGTTCCGAGCGTTGAAGCAATGAAGAAACTGCCGTTTATTAGCGAAATGCTATCCGAATACATGGACTTCACCCCTGAAGAAACGTCGACCAAACTTGCGAACCTGCGACCGAAACTCGATGACGCTATATTGTGGTGGCGCCGAGGGCTTGAACAGCGGTTGGTCGAAATTGCTTCCCAAGATGACTCCCCGAACCTCCGTATGCCAGGCCGGAAACGCCTTCGTGACAAGGCTAGTAAGAGAAAGTGGATCCATGACAAGAGTGGGTACAATTCAGCTATAGAATTATAATTAGAGGTAACATTTGTCTTTGCCAGGGGACATAGTGCCGACTAGTGCTACATTTACGCCGGAGTCAAACGAACACATCAATGATAACACAAGGAAACTGCTGCGTGCTGATACTGTGTTCGGAGTCCTTGGCTCCGCTTCTCTTCATTTCTATCCCCAAGTCGTATACGAACTTGAGCGCAAGCTTGATTCCGATTCTAGTGTCCCGCGCGACGCTAGACAGCTTACCAACTACGAAGACGAACAAGATGAGCTGAAACAGCTAAATACGACTCCTCTCGGGCATCAGCAATCGGTCCGCGAAACTGCTGAAGAGTTGTTGAGGCGGCTGGGTAGGCCGGGCGCAACCTATTTCGAAATGAAGGCCTTGGGTAGTAGATTTGTATGCGAAAGGTGCTGGAATAAGCGACCCATGGAGTGGACTGAAATGGTGCGTTTGGATACGCTGCTCGAAAGCCGTACACGTATCCTGATTCATTCCTACCAAGCTCGAGCACTACCGGTTAGAGTATCGATCGCAGAGAACTCGGTCTAAATTCTACCGGCTCCACCGACCAGATATTGTATATTACAACCTGCACGATTTAGGGGACGAAAACGAAGAGGAAGACAACAATGGCACCGAGAATCAAGAGGTTGATCCCAAGGTTCAGAATATCACCGAGCGATCTCCAGTGCGGATCCTAACCGAGGAAGAAGCTGAATCCGTTGTATGGCCGCCAGCATTGCCGCTGATAGGATGCCGACTTTGCGATATTGTACCGCCTGGGATCGGCGAGGAAGGCTGTATGCCAAAGGGATCTAGGGAAGGAATAAAGGAACATTTGAGAGAAGCGTAAGCAGTCTCCCCCTCCCTTGAATCATTATGCTGGAAACTGATGCCATTTTATAGCCATGCTATCACAGCGGCCGAATTATTGGAAGATGCTTGTTTTGAGATCCAGGAAGAGTCGGGTTGAAAAGTGTAATGTGTATTTCTCACTCTGAAAGTATTGGAAGAGATGAGCCCGTTATTGAGATATTCCAACATCCGTGTGTTTAATACATGCGTTTCTTACACCGGAGTATGTTGTTCGCCAAGCCTGTGGTCTCAACAAGTACGCGTGAAGCTTAAAACATAGGGCTCAGCTTCGCCGACGCGGGTTGGCTGCCTTGTTGGCCGACGCTCGGCAAGCCTCGTTTAATGGTCAGCTGCCTATTGGGGATAACAACCTGTTCAAGGATGCCTGTCATTAGGAACAATAGCCAAAGAGACGTGTTACCATCAGTCCCTACACAATACCCGACGATGTGTACATTTCAGCGCAGGGGTCGTATAGCGACCGGCAAGCCTCATCAACCAGGACCATCAA
>JANWGL010000358.1:0-19170 GCA_025200755.1 Ceratobasidium sp. C01
TTGATGGTCCTGGTTGATGAGGCTTGCCGGTCGCTATACGACCCCTGCGCTGAAATGTACACATCGTCGGGTATTGTGTAGGGACTGATGGTAACACGTCTCTTTGGCTATTGTTCCTAATGACAGGCATCCTTGAACAGGTTGTTATCCCCAATAGGCAGCTGACCATTAAACGAGGCTTGCCGAGCGTCGGCCAACAAGGCAGCCAACCCGCGTCGGCGAAGCTGAGCCCTATGTTTTAAGCTTCACATGTACTTGTTGAGACCACAGGCTTGGCGAACAACATACTCCGGTGTAAGAAACTCATGTATTAAACACACGGATGTTGGAATATCTCAATAACGGGCTCATCTCTTCCAATACTTTCAGAGTGAGAAATACACATTACACTTTTCAACCCGACTCTTCCTGGATCTCAAAACAAGCATCTTCCAATAATTCGGCCGCTGTGATAGCATGGCTATAAAATGGCATCAGTTTCCAGCATAATGATTCAAGGGAGGGGGAGACCGCTTACGCTTCTCTCAAATGTTCCTTTATTCCTTCCCTAGATCCCTTTGGCATACAGCCTTCCTCGCCGATCCCAGGCGGTACAATATCGCAAAGTCGGCATCCTATCAGCGGCAATGCTGGCGGCCATACAACGGATTCAGCTTCTTCCTCGGTTAGGATCCGCACTGGAGACCGCTCGGTGATATTCTGAACCTTGAGGTTAACCTCTTGATTCTCGGTGTCGTTGTTGTCTTCCTCTCCGTTTTCGTCCCCTAAATCGTGCAGGTCGTGATACACGATATCTGATCGGTAGAGCTGGTAGAATTTAGACCGAGTTTTGTGCGATCGATATTCTGACCGGTAGTGTTCGAGCTTGGTAGGAATGAATCAGGATACGTGTACGACTTTCGAGTAGCGTAGCCAAACTCACCATTTCAGTCCACTCCATGGGTCGCTTATTCCAACACCTTTCGCACACAAATCTACTACCCAAGGCCTTCATTTCGAAGTAGGCTGCGTCCGGCCTGCCCAGCCGCCTCAACAACTCTTCAGCAGTTTCGCGGGTCAATTGCTGATGCCAGAGAGGACTCGTATTCGGCTGTTTCAGCTCATCTGGTTCGTCTTCGTAGTCGGTAAGCTGTCTAGCGTAGCGTGTGACACTAGGATCGGAATCAAGCTTGCGCTCAAGTTCGTATACGACTTGGGGATAGAAATAAAGAGAAGTGGAGCCGAGGACTCCGAACATGGTATCAGCACGCAGCAGTCTCCTTGTGTTATCATCGATATGTTCGTTTGACTCTGGTGTAAATATAGCGCTAGTCGGCACTATGTCCCCTGGCAAAGTTATATGTTACCCCCAGTTATAATTCGATAGCTGAATTGTACCCACTCTTGTCATGGATCCACTTTCTCTTACGAATTTTGTCACGAAGGCGTTTCCGGCCTGGCATACGGAATATCGTGGAGTCGTCTTGGGAAGCAATCTCGACTAACTGCTGTTCAAGCCCTCGGCGCCACCACAATATGGCATGATCGAGTTTCGGTCGCAAGTTCGCAAGTTTGGTCGACGTTTCTTCAGGAGTGAGGTCCCTGAATTCGGATAGCATTTCGCTAATTAACGGCAAGTCCTTCATCGATTCCACGCTGGGAACCGGGAGCTCGATCCTTTCGCTAACAGTGGGTACGCCGGCTGCCTCAGAATCCACCGCAAGTTGAATATAAGGGCGTTCATTTCCCCTAATATTTTCGAGGAATTGGTTGACTAATGCAACGCGTGCGGCGAGACGGTGCTGGCGCTCCTGTTCTTGGCGATGGCGACGATTCGCGGTTAGGATAGGCTCGAGTTTGGGATACAAATTCGTCCATGCTGGGTTCGCCATTTATTAGCAACCTAAGGCGGCGGTGAACAGCCAAACGACTTACTTCGATCTGTCAGTGGCTTCGCTACCTCAACAAGCTTCTCCCAGGGACGTAAAAGCGGCAGGTGGATAATATTATAGTCGGCCTCCCCCCATCCAAGCGGAACTAGACGAGCATGAATGCTATAAGTAACGCCTAAATCAGCAACTACCAAACCCGAGTTTAGCATGTACTCACGCATCTACCCGTTGCTGAACCAACTCATCCAACTCGTCTTCTCGGCGCACGAGAGTCTCATGTAGGAATGACCTGAGTCTCAAAGAATACTGTTCAGACGCATAGAACAGTCAGCAGAGCGCGCGGAAATAAGTAGATTTATAACAGACTGACAATTTTTCTGTTGTCAATATCTTCACGTCGTTGGGCCTTCCATCGTTCACTTGCCGCAGGACCTCCTGAGCTAGCGAGCTCAATAAGCTTATCCGTTACAAAGTTAGCATCGTTGCGCAGGCTGTATGCCCCGCTCGGGCGCTTAATAAGGGCTAATAAAAGGCCATGTTAGTATTGGCGAGCATAACATAGGGGGGGCCGTACACGCCGAAGTTGAAATATAAGGATGAACAGCGTTGGGAAGGAGCCAGTGCCCAACGACACTATGAGAGATATTGATTTAAGTGTGCTACCCAACCGACGGTGGCCTAGGACTTACTTGCTTTGTATACAACTAGGACATAGTCGGACATATAGCCATGGGTCTGGGGTTCGGGGCACTGTCGTTCCACAAATCTGCACCAGTGAGTCGGCGTATAAGAAAAATTTCTCGAACCGGAGTTTAAAAAAGACTAACCGAACATGTCTTTTGAAAGATTAAAGCCGCGTACGCTGGGTCGCTCAAATGCGGCGGACATTCCGGAAGTTCAGGTACGTTGCGCGCTGCAGCGTGCCATATATGCTTGGCCGAAGGCTGCATAATCAGTTTGCGGAAGTATTTCGTGCTGCGTGCAAGAGAAAGGATGTCTAATGGGTGGAGGTATGATGCAATCTGACCGGTGATACATAAGAGATATCCGACATAGTATCAAGAGTGCTTACCTCTGCGAATACGTCGATTGGAACTTCCATGATGCTGGCCAGGCTGCCCTGAGCCGCCTTACCGCGCCTCATTGTAAGTTACACTAGCTAGTATTTAGATTCGAGTTTGTGGGCTGAAGCAGATCCAAATGGTATTTGGGTATCTAAGTGTGTTTGGCGAGAGATCCTTCGGTTTGTACGAAAGTTTGGTTGGTGGTCGGGAGAGGGGGGGGGGAGATATCGCGCACAGGTCAACTAAGCGACTGCGTCTTATAGCTTGAGTCGTTGATTATTCACCAAAATTTCAAACCACCCTCAAAAGGGCGGGTGGCAGCCGGCGCTCAGCTCAGCTCGAGAGACTATTCTTGAATATGCTAGGTTAGATCGCGAGGCAGGACAGCAAGTCAGCAGGATTAATGCGATTTTCTATTGTGCGAATCTAATTGGGAACATAATGCTACACTAAATATACAAACATACGGCCTGCATATGTCGCTAGCTCTGACACGCATAAAGAGCAGCTTCTGCCCTCTGTCCCTCGATCTCGTGCCTGCGTGACGTCATAATGAGAAAATGCACCAATGGAACTGAAACAAGGAACTTACATTTCAGCCAGATGCTGAATCAACTCATCCCTCGACCCCCTGGGTCGTGGCGGGGCTCTCCATCCCTCCCTCGGGTCAAACGCCAACGCAACCGTTTCGCAGAACTGGCACCCCATCAGCGGTACTGGAGCTGGTGCCGAGAGCGCAGCCTCCGCATCCTCGATACTCAGAAGCCTCACCATAGGCTTCGTCGCGTCGGGATCGGTCTCGGGATCGGGCGTCACACCATTGGTCGTGTCAAAGAGGTCGTCCGGCTCTTCTTCAATAACCGAGACTCCCCAGCGGTATACCTGCTTTTTTGGTTTCATAGGTTTCTCCGGTGGAACTTTGTGTAGGTCATTGAACGCTATGCCCTTAGCGTGGAAGGAGCTAACTGCCGAGTTCCGCCAGAGCCTTTCCGACTCGGAATAATGATCCAACTAATTCGATCGTTCAGCCTATGCAACGCAGGTTTCAGACTCAAGCAAACTCACAAGTTCAGCCCAACCCATCGGTTTCTTCATCGAGCATCTCTCGCACACAAACCGCTCCCCAAGCGCCTTCATCTCCAAATACGCAGCTCCCTCCTTCCCGAGCGACGCGAGAATCGCTTTCGCGGCCCTACGTGCTGAAGAGTCGCGCGATAGTCCAGCCAGATTTAGCGCTTTTTTACCGTGTTTATCGTAGTCGCCGTCCTCGCTGTCTTCGCTCTCGTACCATATGGAGCGGGATCGGGGTAGTAGGAGCCGGTCTTGAATGGTGCTTACGGCCTCTGGGAAGAATTGGCAGCCGGTGGTACCCTCGAGTTTGAATACGCTATCTGCGCGGAGGAGCGTTCGAAGCATGCAAGACCTGACAAAATCTGAGGATTCGGGACTGAATTTGGTCGATGTGGGCATGGCTAGCAAGAAAACGAGATTAAGCACTGTTTGTTTCAGACATTTCGGCAGTGCTCACCGTAGAGTTCGGGGTGGCTAGGCTCCCATAATACGGGAGCATAACTACTCTTATCCTCCCTGCTCACAAGCTCAATCAAACTTCTCTCGAGGTCGTGCGTCCATTCCCTCAGACATCGGTCAAACTCCTCCCGCTGAGAAACAAAAAGCTCTTCCGCCGCGTCCGCCGTTATGTCCTTTTTTAATATGCCCTTGATGAGCGGGATTTTGAGCGTAGTTTTGGAGTTCGGAAACGGTAGCACGGCTGTCATAGGCGGGCCGGGAGGCTGGTTGTACTCTGACGCGAGCTCGACGAAACGGCGCTCGGTGTTTCCGATGTCAGCGACGAGCTTCCGCAGGCGAACTTTGCGATCCGTTTTTCGCTGTTTCTTTTCTCTGGCTAGACGTTCCGTTTTGTTGGATGAGAGAATGGGTGTGAGCTTTGGGTAAATGTTCTCCCAAACTAAGGTTTTGTTAGTGCAATTATTTCAGTCATAGAGGGGCAAGTACTTACTGCGCTCAGTCAAAGGTTTGGGCTGATAAACAAGTTTCGTCCAGTCTCGCATGAGTGGGTAATGCGTGATGTAGCAATCGACCTCTTCCCAACCGAGCTGCATCAGTCGAGTTTTGATTCTAAGTAAGTCCACAGCATCAGTTCAACGTTGTCATATTCGAGCTAGATATACTCACGCTGTGAAGCGTTGCGCTTTCATAGCCTCTGCCTCGTCGTCCCGCCGATCATCCACATCATCTAAGTATTGTATCAAGGCATTGATAAACTATACACGGTGGTCAGACACTGCGAAAAAAGCCAGAGTTACTGAAATACTTACTGGTATCCTTTTTCTTAGTTCGTCTATGCGCCCAACTTTCCACCTTTCAAACGCCGCAGAGTCGCCATTTGATGCAAACGAAAACATAGAGTTGACAACAGTGTTTACATCGCTGACAAGGGCATAAAATGAGCCAATACGACTTGGCGGCATGATAGCTACGTCGAATAGGATTCAGTCAAGGAGCGTAGATAGTGGGACAAACGCAAGCCTACCTGTCGAAAGGGGAACAAACGGTTGCACCGTCGTAGGTATGTGCGCACTTCCAATGACGCTGTAGTGCGTCAGTTTTTATCTTTATTTATTCCTGTGATAACTTACTTTCGGTCTCTACAGGTGCTGCACAAACGTACAGCAAGTACTTCGTCCATCCTCTTAGTTGCGGTGATTCCACACATCTACTCACAAGCCTTTAGTCGACAAATCTCACCAAACTGTGCTAAGTGACTTACTGAACAGTGTTTTATGAACAAAAGCGCTGCGTAATTGGGTTCAGACAGGTGCTCTGGGCAGTGCGGAAGACCGGGAACATTTCGTTCAGCTGCGTGCCAAATGTGTTTTGCTGAACGTTGCATGAGGAGCGCGCGGAATCGTTTCGTAGTACGCGCTATGGCAATTAAATCAATCGGTTCCAGGTATGATAAAATCTAAGAACGGTTAAGTATTGACGAACAGAAGGGTGATATACGGTCGCGTACCTCGTTAAAGATGTCCATAGGAACATGTACAATCCCAGCTAGGCTGACTGGCTTCTTCTTTTGCCTGGAGCCCACTCCCCTGCGGGCGCGTTTCCTAGCGTGTCCCCCAAATCTTTCATAGTCGCTATCTTCGTCGTCTACGTAACTCAGTACTGTTAGACTGCCTGCCGAGTTGGGCCTACAATTGCACTCACGGGTATGTGATCCGGAAGTTGTTGGACTTGCTATAAAAGGGACACGACGCGTCAGTCAACGCGCAAAACGCTTTGGACCTAAACCTACCAATATCACTGTGTAATATTCCAAATGAAGGCATATTAAACACCTCGATCAAACCGTAAGCAATCCACTGACCTTGAACTTGTCTGGCTCGACATGTCCTGAGGGATGGGGGAGAACGGTAGAGGTAGAGAGCAAGCGAAAAGTGTACTCCGGTCGTTTATATAGCATCACAGCTTATGACCGGGGGCAACAGATCCACCGGAGTCGTCATAGTGGCGGTGGCGCGTCCGAGTTGAAACCGGATTACCAATCAATCCGGCTTAACCAATGGGGCCGAAATGATCGGTCAGTGGAGGCACAAAAGGCTGAGTGCTGAAATGACCAGATCCGACGCGAAAAAACTGGAGCTTTCGACTGCGCCGCGTACAAAGCTGGCCACAATAGATAACCGACGCGAAGGAGCTAGAAATTTCCGGTGCAAGACAACACATGAAACAGATGGTGGGTAAATGCGTGACATTGTATGACATAGAGGCAGCAGAATAACGTGAATAAAATGCAGAGTTAGAGTCGTAGCACGATTCGTAAGTAACGTATCACAATCTCAGAGGAGAATAAAGAGCGTCTAGTACAATCCATCCGTTCCGCATGCATCATGAGAGCAAGCAATCCAATCATCGAAGTCCCCAAACGCCTGCGCGCTGCACACCCTCCACGAGCGCGTCGACGTTTCCTAACCAAGCGCTAAGCAGCTCCTTTTTCTCGGCAGAGGATCGAACGACTTTCCCTCCTGCAACTCCTGCTCCTTCCCCAATCACACTCACACGGAGCGGTGCATCAACCTCGATACTAGGCCTCTTATCCGTTTCAGCGCTAGGTCGCCTATCCACCTCAGCACTGGACCTCCCGCCCGCCTCAGAAACGCGCTTCCGATCCATCTCGACGCTAGACCTTTTGTCACCCTCCTTGATACGCCGCACACCATCCCCAGCTACCTTCGATCCGATAATCTTTTTCCCAACCTCCTTTGGCGCAGGACTAACACCCTTCCTCGCAACATTCACCGCCGACGTGCTTTTCTTCAATCGCGATACCTCGCCCTCTCCACTCGTTTGGCTCCTCCTTAGTCCCTCTGAACTACCCTGGCTCGTCCTCAATCCCTCCGAACTCGCTGCGCTTCGTCGGAGCCCCTCTGGGCTAGATAGACTTGGTTTCAACCCCTCAGAGCTCGAAACTTGGCTCGCTCTCAAGCCTTCTTTTCCGTCCCTTTCAAGCACACTCCTCCTCAGGACATCCGTGGGCCGGCCGGGCGTCCGTGTCCCTCCTGGTATGACCGCTCGTTTTGCACGTGCTGGCGTAGCTAAATCCGGGACGGGAGGGCTAGAATGTCTTGAAGGTGTCGAGCTTCCGCTTGGAGGTAGTGGAGGCGTGGACGAGGCTGGGAAAGCGACGGGGGGCGTCGAGGAGCCAGAAGCAGGCATAGATCCTTCTACCGGTGTCCCGGGTGTGCTCGGGCTTGATACGTTCCGGACTCCGACCTTGACGAGGGGTGGTCTAGGCAAGATCTCGCTCGCGCGGGGGCGGTGTTTGGGTAGTCTAGGCGTTGCGGGGACTTTAGGCTTGGCTGCTTCTGCTTCGGCGGCGGGTTCGGGAGGTGGTGTGGCGGTGGATTCGCCAAATGGGCTGGCAGTGGATTTTGGTTCAGGGGTACTCAACTTGGACCTGGACTCGTTTGTAGACGGCCGAACTTTCTTTGGGCTTACGGGCATATAATCGATCTCGCCCGTCAACAGTCCAAGCTCGAGTGGGGCCGGTGCAGCAGGCCTTGTCCGTCCCGACGGTGATCGTTTTCCAAATACGTCCTCGCGTTTTCCGAATATGTCTTTGTTAGAGAATGGGGTTGATGCTGCGCTTGACGGGAACAGTGACTGAGCTGGACTAGATCGTTCTGCCTCGCTCTCGCTCTCCTTGGGGAAGACACTCCGCCTAACTTTGGATGCGCGAGGTGTATCTTCCGCGCCCTTTTCTACTCTCACGTCTACGTCCCTGTCTCTCCGGTGAGGTTTCTTTGTAGGTGATTCAGGAAGTGGGACAAAGCATTCGTCGGTCAGGTTGGCGCCTGGTTGGGGTGGATTGGTGTGGGTTGTTGATGAGGACGAGACGGTTGACGAGGAATATGTGAGGGAAGGCACAACCGACATAGGTGTACGAGGGAATCGACGGTCCCTGCCTTGGTCTCGTTCGCGTTCGCGTTCTCGTTCAGCATCTGTTTCGACGTCTGTATCGGTCTGGGTACGCTCGGAGGTGGTGGACACAGACCGAGTGCTTGCTACCGAGCTCCTCGATACGCTTCGTACGCCTGTATCCGTCGAAGAGAGCGATATAGTCGAGGTCCCACTTGCGGTCCGGGAGAGAGGCGTAGGACGGGTGCGTGGGCGAGCATCTGTAGCGGGTGTCCGGTGTGCGCGTGGGCGATGAGGGGTTTGCGGTGGTTGTGAGGCGCGGGTAGGGTTGGGGTTGGGTGGTTTAGGTGCAGATGCGCTCCGGGACCGGGATTGGGATTGGGATTGTGTGGGGAGGTTGAGCATGGGTGTTCCTGTAATAGCTAAGACTTCCTCGTCTTGCAAATAAAAATATAAAAATTCAAGGCATTTCATTCTTGATGTAAGGATTAGGATTAGGATTAGTTTAACCTTAGCTTTCATCTGTGTAAATGGGCGCACCGAACGTTCTGGCCAATGACTTTTTTGAGAGTGCGTACGATGACTTCTAGCCCATTACACTGCTCAAATGTTCGTAGTGCAGTAGGGGAGTCGACCAGGAGGCAGAGGAGGGTGTCGATCACGGAGCAAGCGAGAGGGGAAAGAGAAGCTGCAAGTCCTGCGTCAGGGGGTTGGATGCCAGGGAGAACTGTTGCATCGGGGTCATCTGGGTTTGCTGAGGCGTGTCGAAGGGCAGTCAATAGGTCTAGCAGAGTCTGAGCCAGATCAATCAATTAGGGAGGGGGTTAGGAGGTGGCATATTGTGGGCTTACTTGGATGCCGAGCTTGCGCCCAAGGAAGGCTTTACTACGTGGATGAATGAGAGCCATGCCTTGGAGGACAGAGAGAGCAAGCGCCGTGACGTCCGCCACGATTGACACCGAGCCTCCTTCTCGCCTAGAGCGCGGGCCATTGGCACGTATTTCCTCCACTGCGCGCGGAACGGCCACGGCAGATACAATCCCACTGCTCAATACACGCGACGCAACTGCCAAATCATCAGCACTAATATAAAAACATCTAGTAGCACTCACTGTTGGTCTCAAAGTCATTCTGACGCGCAAGAAAGGTCGCCAGCTTCTGCTCATCGCTCCCAACACAGACCTCTGCAAGAACCGCATGCAATTGCTCAAGTGCCGCAAGCTGGGACGTCCTACTCGACCTGAATGTAAGCTAAGAAGGGTTAGCTCAGCCAATCACAACTCAGCTCACTTACCTCGTCCAATACGTCCTCAAAGCCAGTCATCGTCGCGTTGAACATGTGGCTGTGCACAGGAGAGGACCAATTGAATGGCTAGCCAGTTCCCTTGCTGACTAAGCAGTCTAAATCGGTCAGCAAGGTTGGTGGCGGTGGCGCAGCGCTTGTTAGCGGCGACGATGGCGAGCTCGGACCTGGCGCGATGGCAGCGGTTCGCGAGCAAGGGCGGCATTGGCAAGTCCACCGCCCTTGTCGACTGCGTAGCCGAACGCGATGGCGATCTCATGTTCCTCAAGGTCTGTTTCTCGTCGTTGCTAACACTCTGGTTGCTCACTCTGTGTAGGACGACGAGATCACGGTGCTCATGCAGCTCCCCCAGGAGGGCTATTATCTTGTGAGTACTCTGCCATTTTTCTGGACTTTTTGCTGATTCCCCGTAGGGATTTTGCGAGGGCGTCGTTGGGAGGTTTGCCCTCGCCGACGTCCGCGTGCACGGCAAGCTCAAACGCGCCGTCATGGCTCGTCGACCTGCATCTGGTCTTACATCCCCAACCGCCTCCCCAATAGCACTCTCAAATACACCATCCCCCAACGTCCCGCACACGACCTTCTCCCCCGTCCGCCCCCACCCTATCGACCAAATTACGGCTCACGCACGTGCAGTACGCTTCTTTCATTTTAGTTTTCCCGTTTGCGTGCATCTCTGATTTTTACATTCCATTAATAGGGCAGCGCGAATTTATCCAGCAGTTCTGCACTGTTGCTTTCAACTGAGCCTGTGTTATCTAATCCCGCACCGGAGCAGGAGCAAGAGTCAACACCGTCGTCTTCCCCGCTCCGGCAATCCTCCTCCCCATCCGCTCTACGAATAGCAACTAGTCCTACCCCAGCGACGCGCGAGTCCGTAACGAGCCTCGCGTCCACCGTAGCTAGTCCTCTCTCAGACGGATCCGCCTATTCCCTCAGGCGGAATCTAAACGGAACAGGAGACGCGATCGGACTGGGACTTGGAAACGGAGACGGGAATAGAAGCAGCAGGAGCGCTGCGCGTCCAAGGGACTCGCGTTCCCCCACGACCAATACCAACTCACGCGCTTCGTCGCCTAGCATTGGGGATCCGTTTCAGCACGACAGTGCGAGCGTACAGCTTCAGAACGATACAACCCTGTCCACTCTCACTTCTACCGAGTTCCTCGAGACTCCTGTAGCAGAGGACCTTGCACACTCAGACCTCCGAGATGGAGAAAGTGAAGACGCATCTCATTCGATCGAACAGGACGCGTATCTACTCAAGCGAGAGAGTACACTTTCTCGTGTCTCTAATGGCCCAACGAATAAGACGCGAATCGCATCAGCAGCTCTATCCGACGGCGAACTAGGCATCGGCCTCACGCTTATTGGTGGTCTTCTCGGTTCGCAGGATCAACCGCTAGATGGTGAAAGCGAGAGTGGGGGCGGGAGCGAGAGCGACTACGGACAGGAGGACGACGCAGAAGGGTACGAGGACGTGCGCGGTCATGGATACGGAACACCCGAGTATGGATACGGGGACGAGGATACCTCTTTGTACCGGGATGATTCGGTCGAAGGTCATGAGGAGCAGAGGAAGTCAAGAGATGTTGGTGGGACCTTGTTAGGAGGAGATATGACGCCGCTTGCTGAGGGAGGAGCTGTGACGCCTACTGCACACGACAACGGCGGGGAAGAGGAGCAACAGACGCAAGAGAACGGGGTGCAAAGCGGAGGTGGAAGGATGAGCCCAACATCAACGGATTCCAGATCATCCACTCCGCCATTTGGGTTCGAACTCGAGCCGACCGTTAACCTTGAACACGGGGCCGACGCCGAAGAAGAGGCGAAGGAAGTCGGGGATGTCCATAGGGGCGAGATGGAGATGGAGGAAACAGCAAGCTCGCCCGTCGAGCCTTCACAGCGGCACCGTCGAACCTCCTCAGCATCCTCAGCCTCCTCGGACTACGGCAACGAGCTCCACCCATCCAATCTCAGCCCGACCTCTCCCCTCCACTCCCCAAACGCAAATCCTTCCTCTCCGCCTCCTGATTCAGACTCAGATTCAGATCTTGAACCACCCTCGATGCCTCGTCCGCCCTACCACCGAGCCTCTGCTTCTCTGCGCTCCGTAACCTCCTCCGACGCCGGCGGGTACTACGATGATGGAATATACGACCATTATCGGTATTCGCACGTCTCCATGGCCGCGAGGAGTGTCCGTATGTCTCTTATTAGCGGGAATAACGAGATGCCGCCGTTGCCCGATCCAGCGAGTGCCGGAAGGAGAAGAGACTGGGGGGACGGAAGTGTTGGCGTAGGTACGGGGGAGAGGGAAGGGGGCAGCGGGGAGAGAGGAGAGGGGTCGCAGGGACCACTGTCGCCCGGCTCCCAAGCGAGTTTCCATGGACCGAGGTCGCCCGGTTCTCAAGGCCCACGGTCTCCACTTGCACAAGGACAGAACGAGGAGTCTGCGTCGCCTAAGTCCGCCGTGTCTGGGATGTCTCCGCTCGCTGCCGGGCCTGTTCTCCAAGCTCAGATAGAGAAGAGCCAGGGGGATGAGAGGGGGGCTTTGTCGATTGTAACCACCCCGGACCCCTCGGCGACGGGGTTGGCACCAATCGCCACGTCTGGGTTGCCCCCTGCTTCGCCATCGGGCCTGACCGTCCCCGCCTCTCCACTTCCATCTTCCCCGCCCTCCCCAGCGCTCTCGTCGAATCTGGCGAGTTCATTACGCCAGGCCATCGAGCAGCAACGTTCTGGGACTGGGAGTACGGCAACCGATCCGGACATTCACGCTGAAGTCGAAAGGAAAGATGGAGCAAACGACCAGATGTTGGGAAGTCCGTCGGCGATTGCGCAGCCTCAGATCCCTGTTAGTCCCGCAAGTCTACAACGACGGCCCTCACAGTTTGCCCCGCATCCAAACGCACCTAAACCTGCACACCTCTTTACCACCCCATCCTCCCCGCCCACCGCCATCCCCAACCCCAATCCCAATCCCAATCCCAGTTCACCATCTCCTACGTCTTCCACTTTCAATACAACCGAGAATTCCCACCCTAACCTTCCCCTCCAAGACGCTCTTCGCCTCGTCCTTCAGCGCTTACGTACGAGCCCTGCAGCAGGCGGAAGAGGTTCAACCCCGACGATCCATGGGCGGACACATAGCGAGCTTGCTCTTAGTTCGGGACCGGTGCCGATCTCGTTTGTATTTGATCCGGATGGGTGGAGTGTTAGGCCCTCTTCTACACCAGGAGGAACAATGATGGGTAGGGTCGGCGGAAAAGGGGGAGCAGGAGGAGGGCATGTTGCCCAGAGGAGCGCGAGTATGAACGTCTCTGGTTCCGGCGGAGGGGAGTATGTAGGGAGCAGGCTAAGACCCCGGTCAAGGTCGTTTTCAGCTGTGCCAGAAGAACAATTGAGTGCTATGAGTGCTGCAGGAGAACCCAGGTACGTTTGTATACTGCAATATTGATCGGTCCGTGCTAATGTATTGAGTAGCGCTTCCGGAACCGAAGTCGAAGTCAGAACTGGGGCGGGTTCGGTTGCGAGCGCGCCTACTACGCCAAGTCCTTTTGTTCAACCCCTGACACCAGGAATACCGCAGACACCGATGACCCCGAGTACTCCTGATGTACCTGTCCGCGCGCCAGAATCCCCTGTTAGGACTTCTCCTAGCAGTCCGGTGAAGCGCGTCGCGTCTCCACCTTCGAATCCGACTCCGTCCAGTAGCAGCAAGAGTCCGTTCCGGAGCTTACGGACCGTCGCGTCGAACACGATGATGCGCGTCGGGCTGCATAGCGGGAGCGTTCCTCCATCTCCGTCGCACGTTGTCAAACGACGTAGTTCGGATTATCTACAGCAGCAGCAATCCCGCGTCGAGTCACCTGCTCGGAAACATTCAGACGACGCACCTCAGGACGCGCTTGGCACGCATACACCCTCGTCAGCGAGCATATCGGCTTCACCCATGCCATCCAGTAACATGTCTCTCCATTCCAAAGTCTCTTCCACCGGCCTGCGTACCGCACGTGGGACAGGGCCCGCGGTGGATACACCTACAACACCGCTCTCCCCCGTCGGGTCCGTTCAACTCGCAGACGAGACAGTACATGTACACGACATGGACTTCGACCTCGTCAAACCCATGCGTAGCCGGGTCTCTGTGATCCGCACCAGCGAAGATGCTGTCTCCATTCCACGCAGTTCGCATCAAAGCGACCGTCCAGGCGATGATGGCGAATTATCGAGTCCAACGAGCCCAGTTGCGGCATCATCGGCCATGCATACTCAGCCTACGACGCCGGTGATGGCTCGGGCCGGGAGCCACAATAGTTTGACGACGCCTGCGTCAATCGCTGCGCATATATCCAGGGAGCATCGATGGATCGCGACAATGCAGACTATCCCGTCGGCAAGTGTGAAGAGGAACAAGAAGATCAAAAAGCTACTTTTAGAGGGTGTGCCCGCTTCGGTTCGGGGCGTCGTCTGGTATGTCTAGCAGTCAAGTTTACTTGAGTCATACTAACACTTGTTGAAGGCTGTACTTAACGGATAGTAAGGCGAGACGGATGGCCGGCTTGTACTCCCAGCTGGGCAAACGAGGCAAAGTTCCTGCTATGGCAGAAATCCTCAGGGACATCGAGCTGTGAGTGTTTGATTGTGTAGTTCAATCTCCGTATTTTTGAACTTGGCATTTAGATGCTTCACGGCGCAACCTCACCTGCAAGCTGCAGACGGTCCCGCCGTGTCCATCCTGCAGGCATATTTGACCATGGTCCCAGATATCACTTACAGCCAAGGTACGATTCTTACATCGCCTAGTTGCTGCCGTTTCTCAATGATTTGCAGGTCTATGTCAAATCGCCGGAAACTTGTTAATGCACTCCCCGGAGGAAGACGCTTTCTGGACGTTTGTTGCGCTGATGGACAGGCATCTACGAGGTTACTGCGCGGTCAACTCGCTACAAATGGAAGCGGACTCGGTGTTTTTCAGCAAGGCGCTGGAGTCAAACGAGCCCCAAGTTGCAGCCAAGCTTTTCGTGAGTTAGTCGCTTGTCCCCATGCGCGTCACTCTAACAGTTTGATCAGCGCGAGCTTGGGATTAGTGCCCTCGATTTCTGCAAACCATGGTGAGTCACCCCAATTACTGGTCGTCAGTTACACACTAAACCCGGCACTAGGATACTCTCTGGGTTTGTTGGTATTGTTCCTGCTGAGTACAGCTCTCGAATTTGGGACGTCTTCCTGTTCGAGGGTAAGTTCTACCGTCGTATGAATACTAACGCCATCTGACACCAATATTCCAGGAGCACCCTTCTTGTTCAGGACCGCTTTAGCCCTTCTTGCATGTCTTAAAAGGCAGATCATGGCGTTCACACCCAAGTCATCCCCTGGAGTACTCGCCTGCTTGCTCTCTATTCCCACCCAAGCCTTGCCCGCCGACCCCGACCAACTGATAGCTTCTGCCTACGCTGTCAAGTTCAAGGATGACGACATGCGTAAGGCTCGTCCCAAAATTGAGGCCCAACTTCGCAAGGAACCAGGTTTCAACCGTCCTATCCCTATCCGTGATGCACTAAAGAAATAGATCTACTACGCTCCTTGTTTTGGTCTCATAGGCTGGCTCTCTTTTATAACCCGTAACGACCACTCGACCGAAAGCACTCGTCGAATATTACCCGCACCCAACTCCTTATACTACTATGCTTGTTGGACTTGTTAATGCTGTCTATATATGCTCTGTTAGGATTTACTTTTCGTGTTGCTGTCAAGTCGTTGATACCATTGTGATCGTACTTGTAGTGCAATATGATAGATTTAATTTTGGTTCATAGCTATGCCTCTTCTACAGTTGACTCGGCATCCAGCTTCGCATCGCCCATGGCCACGTCCTCGTTTGGTGTTGTCGTCGGTTCAGCCGCGACAACCACTTCAGCGGTGGGCACTTCGGGCGCAGTTTTTACAGTGTCGCGGTACGCCTGATCCTCGGACGCAAGCGTAAGGTTTGTCTGGTGGTAGGAGCTCGTCTCGGTTTTCGTGACCTCGCGGAGAGCCATAGTAGCATAGGCGGACGTTCCCAGAGTAAGCCGAATTTGTAGCGCCAGGAACTTACCATCCTCGTCGATCATCGGTTTGTCGAGACCTAGTATCGCGTCTTCGTCTGACTGGGCGAGCGGAACGTTTGGGTCGGTGTAACGCATGGTTGCCCACGATAGTGCCTTGGGGTGATGAATGATTTTTCGGTAAGATCCAGCAAGAGCATAATCCCTAAAGAAGAAAACGTTAGCGTGAGCGAGAGCTAGCGGCCTCGTACTTACTTTTGTTTGTGATTGAAATTATCGGGATCTAAACCGTCCAAGTGGAGGAACTGACGGTATTTTTCTCCCAGCTCGCCACCAGGGTAGGCCACGTCGGTCCCAGGTAAGGGCATAACCACGTCGAACATTGAATACCGCGGTAGATCTTCCTCAGTCAGTATCTTGACCTTCCTGGGCGCAAAACGTTTGCCACTTTTCCACTCTTTTGTAGTCTTTTCCGATCCATCCACAGGTACTGTTCAATATGGTAGCCAAGGTTAGACTTGGATACAAAGTGCGCATACATAGACAAACCTTCAGCGGCTGCCTCCTGCGTTGTAGTTTTATCGTCTCCTTCGACAGGTTCCACGAGCTCGGCTCCTTCATCGACATCCTCTTTATCCTCATCTTTGCTTGCTTGAGGGTCTTCATCGTCGTACACTAGGTCGCCAACGACGGGAACACGGCCAAAAGACTTGATGCGTTCCGAGACAATGCAATTCCAGACATACGATTGGTATGCATGCACATACATCAAGCGCAAATTCCGAGGGATCTAGAATAGGGGTGTAATTTAGTAATGAACGAGTGTTGGTCAAAGTCTTTTTTACCGCTGACAGTCCACCGAGCAGGTTACGGTCGGTTCCGTCATGTTTCTTGTAGTTCTCCAGTATGCATCGCTCTGCCACACATCGTCGAGGAATGATTTGGAGCGCCTTTTCCAGGTCTCCTTCTTCGAGCCAGGCACGACGGCCAGCTTCAGTTTCGGAGTACTCTCCTGGACGAGGACGGAGTAGTAGAGAGGTTGCTAGTTTCCAGTCGGATCGAAGTATGGCCAGACCAATAGAATGCGTGGGTATCGCTGATGTTCCGAACCTCTGCATCCCTATAGTCTCGTCAGCACTGTGCATATACGCTACTAGTGAACTTATTCTGACCATAATAATTGATAAACCCATTCTCTTTAAGAGAGTTCATTGCTTTGTCGATCGTGTCCGGTGATTTTGCCTTCACATTCCTGTTGAGGGCACGTTAAGGTAAGCATGGCGTCGATGCAGCCAATAAGACTCAACCCACCGAAGCGTAATAACAAACTCGTTTCCCTTCAGCATACCTAGCTCTAGATATCCCCTTCTATACGCAATATCAGAAACTCGAACTCCCCTCTCCCCACGTTGTTTGAAGACGTCTTCTGGGCTCCTGCGTCCGGTTAATCCATTAGTGACCTTCCACACGTCCTCTACGGTCAACCTCCCCCGTCTCAAGCATACGCGCTGCGTCGTGACCCCTCGTTTGTCTTTTGTCCCCGCAGTCGATAATTCGCGAGCCGGGACCTTGAGCAAGCGTGAAAGGTGTCCAAGTGCATCTTGAGTATCCCTATTCGTCTTTTGTAGCGTGAAATGAATGTAAGGAGGGATTGCGGGTGTCGAGCGATCTATGACACGTAGGATGAGTTATCTATACTTTATTCCGGGACCAGGACTGACCTCCTTGCGAGCGGCCACCCCGCCCTCGCCCGCGCCCAGATCCCCGGTGCGCCCACTTGATTACAATCCTCGATCCCTCCTCTCCCGGTGTCTCGCTCGTCTCCGTCTCGAATTTCCCATCAAACAACGTCCGTACGGCCTGGTGTAGAGCCGTCCGCGTCTCCTTGCTCGAGATCGGCTAACATAATAGCATCAGTTTGCTATGGACGGGAATAAACGGGGCATACTGACATCTGACAAGACCCGCCTCGTATCCTCCCTCCTTGCTCCCCCACGTCCACCTCGCCCGCCTCGTCCCCCGTGGTCACGTCCCCGCCCACGTCCCCTACCACGTCGCGTAGCCTCTTCAGGTTCTGGTTCCGGTTCTGGAATAGGCGCGGAAGGGCCCTCGCCAGACTGCTCATCTGTCTTCGCTCGTCCTGCCCACCCTCCATCGCTCACTAGCGCAAGCGGAGGCTCAGGACCTTCCTCGTATAACGCTTTTAGTTGACTCCGCACTTCTTCAGACATAATCTCAGCGAGCTTCTCGTCCATACTATCGCCCCATTTTCCGTCCTGCAATTCGGCGTCTGCTGAAGGTGGGGGAGGAGGCGGAGCCTTGGGCACCTTAATGCCCTCGGGCTTTCCAAGTTCCTGGATATGTACCACGTTTCCTTCAAGGTCCACCTCGTAGACAAGGAAATCAGTAAACCTATGATAGTCACGTCCCCTTAGAAGGTTTAAAAACTCCAGTAGGATAATTCGATGCGCACCTCTGCTTGATGATACCATCGACACTGGCTACATCATGGCTAATGTACTCGGTTATACCAACATCCTTTTCGGAGCCTTGGAACATATAATCGTCTCCTATTTGAGGACGAAGCAGGGACGTGCTCGCTGGAAGCAAGTTGCTAACATCGTAAGTTTTGGTAGGCGAATTGTTGTTCTCGGCAGTAGAGTCAGAATCGAGTTTCATCCTCTTAGAAGGAGGCTCATTCTCATCGGTCTCGTCAAGGGGCCTAGACAAATCGACGTTCGCCGACATATTAGCTACGATGGTCGAGTTCAGAATATTGACATAAGGCTCCCTGCCAAAATCAGAACAATTTCAAATGCTCACTCCAGGCGAGGGTGGCGCCAAAATAAATAAAGCAATGCCACAGAAGTGAATTGATGGTACAGTAGTACATACAAGATATCTAATAAAGTAAAGTCCATAGGTGGATCAACCACCTCTCATGAATGACACGGGATCGCAATTATAACAGGCAAAGGACCTAGCCTTCATCTGAAAAAGACGCTCCCAGGCGAACCAAACACACGCGCAATCCTCGGTCCAAAACGGCTAGAGACGCCAGACGAGGCTTGCCCAGTAGCCTGTTCCTCACCCTCGCTAACCCGTAGCTCGCCTAGCTTACTCCCCACCTGTTCGACGCCATCTAGCGCGGCCTCCGGAACATTGTCTGCTACCTGGGTGGGATGTGTAGCGGGGGTTATCGGACCACTGCTCGCTGCCGTCTCTGCTGAGCTATCGCGCGACATATCTGGAGATTGGGGGTAGTCGGCAATGTCTCGTTCCGAATGAACTTCGATCTGAATCGGTCTCGCCCATTCCGGGAGCTCCTGCGGGCTGTGAGGCACAGGTTGGTGGTCGTCAAAAAAGATATCCTCGGCGCGCTCAATAAGACCATCCTGTGCCATAGTCTCCCGTAGGTTACTGCATAAGCCCTCCACCAA
>JANWGL010000359.1:0-15865 GCA_025200755.1 Ceratobasidium sp. C01
AGGGTTCGAATGCTTCTCTCATGAGGAGGGGACGGGATCGCCGCCTGAGCTTCATCCGGGCCACGGCGTGTAACGGGCAGTCCAGAAGGACGTGTCTGATAGACTGCACCGCCACCCTACCGCAGGGGCACCCGAAATCGTCGTCAGGACGGAAGCGTTGGGAGTACTCACCGACGAACGCATGCCCGAGGATGACTTGTATGAGCGTGGTGTGCGTCCGTCGGGAGCCCTCGAAGGACGCGTGGAATGGATCGAGGCGCGTGGAGGGCGGCCTGTCGAGCGTGACACGTACGTGGGCAGAGTGAGGGGAGTTAGCCCATTGGCAGCGCCATCGGTGGAGTGATCTGGCTTTGTTGCGCATGCGTGCCCAGGTGATTGATCGATCGAAGAGTGGTTCGGGGTCCGCCATGGCTGCCTGATTGGCTAGTAGGTCGGCCCGCTCGTTACCTGGGATCCCTTTGTGGCCGGGGACCCAGTATACCTCCACGTTGGCGAGTGGGTTGTCGCGCAGGAGCTGGTCGACGGCTCTCCGGAACTTCCGTGACTGAAGTTGGCCGGGGTGAGTGCGTAAGCTCGTGATCTGCTGAACTGCAGCGATGTTGTCGGCCATGAAGATGACGGAGGGGCGAGCTTCCTGAGCAGCAAGTGTGCATGCCCGGCGTGCTGCAAGCGCGAGTCCGGCCATTTCGGCGTCGTATACGTCGGCGCGGCGTCCTAGGGAGAGAATGCCCCGTGCCACCTCGTTCCCGCGGTGGTCGATGATGTACGCGGCCCCCATGGCCCGGACCCTGTTGACAATCCGTCGAGAACCATCCGTGAAGCAGCAGTAAGACCCGTCCAACTCGGCTGAGCGGATTCGGGCCTGGGCTTGTGTGACATAAGCCGCGCGGACGTCCTTATCGGCGTTGGGCGGTGGGAAGATGACGTTAAGGCGGGGACCCCAAGGGTGGGGGGAGTCCCAGGGGGGCGACAGGTAAGGGACCACCGGCTCGGCATCGGGCACGCTGTAGGCTGCAATGCTCTCGATGATGGTGGGGGGTGCGCCGGGAGGGGGGTGAGGAGCGGATCTTCGACTGGCGGACCAGGAAGCCGGAAGACGGGCGGCCACTTCGGAGCGCCGAGCGAGCTGGCGTAAACGTACAGCCGCGTTCTCAGTGAAGCGCTGGAGTACGAAGGGGATGGGCATGATGGCCGCCACGTGTTCCATCACGTGATGTTATATTACCGGCGGTCCGGCAACCCAACGGTTTCAAATTGACCACCCGATAACCAAGGGCCGCGCCGGACAAGACACGCATCCTTACTTCTCAGGGGCTATAAAATGGTGGTTTGGGCCTCTCTCATTCCTATTTTCTTATCCGTACGCTCGATTTCGTCTCCTCGTCATACCCTCACTCGGTTCCCCGATTGGTTGAATCATATTGAACTTTGAGTCCGTCCCCCCACAGCAATGGTACAATCTACTCTATCGCATCGTTAAAACAAAACTGTCGAGATGCCGCTCTTTTGCTTGGTTATTTTCCGTCGGAAATGTTCTACCGCTCTGCCGTGGACATAGCTCGCTAGCTCTCATGTCCTCTAGAGCACCTAGGAACCAAACAACACGAATGAGAATATTTCGCGTCGCAATTCTAATACAATTGGCTACAGTCAGGATTAGAATAAATTTGAATCACAATCCACCTGAAATCGGCGCATGACAGAGGACAAAGAAACATAATGTCATATTTGGTGTAATACAACAACTAAAGTCGGCAGAAACATGCAAAAAGCCATATCAATGAGGAGAAATATATCTAAGATTAACGAAACCTGTAAGCAAAATATGTCTACCAGAAATGGCGACTGAAACCCCCCAGTTCATAAATCGATTTCAGCGATCCCTCCTCGCTGAGACTCAACGGCTTAGGATATTTTTACTCGAAAAAACTTCCAAGATTTCATTACTATTTCATACAAACGGGGTCGCTAACACTCAAAGCCTCCCATCTCCATAGTGCTTATAATGTTTTAGCACGGGCCGTTGTCAGTCCAAACGCTGAGTAGTGGACAAGTTAGAATCGACTTGGGTCCTTCGTAGGTTATAGTTACTTACCCAGCAGCGCCTCCGGGAGCGGAAGCATAGTTATCCTGTGTCGCGGTCCACTTGTGCCCTAGCAAGGAGAAACACATTAGCCTTTTGCACAGCCCTTAGTAGTGCGAGAACGTACCGTTATACGTAACAACTTCACCACGCTTATATTGAAAGGCAGAGAGCCACGCATTCGAATCGTTGTTTCTCCAAACACTGAGTAATGGGCGAGTTAGAATTGACTCGAATGCTTCGTATAGTATGAATGCTTACCCAGCAGCGCCTCCGGGAACAGAAGCACTGTTATCTTGTACCGCAGTCCACTTATTCCCTAGTGAGGAAGAATACATCGACCCTTTGCACAGCGATTAGCAGCATGAGAGCATACCTTTATACGTAACGATTTGACCGGTCTTATATTGAACGTTGGTGTCCCACGGAGCAATGTTGGAAGACATGATTGCTGGATCTCAAGGTTGGGCGTTAATAAGGTACAACCACACACGCCAAAAACTCACAAGCTAAGTGTGATATCTCAAGTAGTTGCTGGTGTGTCGTTGCTCATTCCTGGCTCTACATATATCTGGCCGCTCAGCTGTTTGTCCCCGATTGACTGAACGGCCGGGAGAGTCTCTCGGGTCTAGCTATCCGAGGTGCGCCCCCAGCATTGACGCCCACTGTCATGGAGCTGATCACGCTGAGAGGCTGTTGCGCCGGGTGGAAAGAAAAGGGGGCCGGCAATGATCGCTCCGGCTGGTTCGAACAAGGTTCGAGTGCCCTCTCGGCGTAAAACCGAAAGGTCTAGGCATCGAAGGTGGGATAGCGCTCGCGAGGGCAATGCGATTTGTCTTTTATGGTATTTAAGGCACGTAATCGTACCTTGAGGCTCAACAAAGAATTCCCGAAGAGGAACTACCCGAGAGGGCTCGGCGCTCTTGGCTCACTACCTAAGTAAACATATACATGTTTTTTTGTATGGCTTTTGGAATGGCTCGGACAAGTAAGTGCTTGATTTCCGAACAGTGTTCTTAGCAAGTGAACCAAGATACACAATGGTCCAGCGTTCAGGTATTCCAATGGAGGGATAGATCGAGGCTAGACATGTTATGATCATCGTCACTGAATTCAGTTTTTGTCAACGGGCCCTCACGAGTACGGCGATCGTGTGTTCCCGAGGGCTCAGTGATCTTCTCGAGCGCTGAGGAGCAAAAGCGTGCTCCTGAGCGCTCGCCCTGCAATTGTTATTTTCGGTGTGACTATCAGTCACATTTACCTTCGTGGGGCATGTGGTACACCTCGAGATATGTAGCTTAAACTAAACTATTACTATGGTTCCACCCCATAAATCCCAGTCTTGTGTTTTACGCTCCAAACCTATGAGGCACAGAAATCCTAGAGGAGGGGGAGGCCGAAGGCACCTAGTGATAAAATCAAGTGCCTGCCAGTTTTTTTGAAAGCTGCGTTTAACAAGACTTGCGGATAAGCTTTTGTTTCTGCGTATTATACACAAATTCCGCAGACTCGAGTTACTCTGGGACGGGAAATCTGTGCCTCTCTTGCGGTCCGACCGCATGTAGCCTGCATGGAAGCGACTATTTATAATAAACTAAATGGATGCCACCTATCCAGATGCTACATGAATGAAATCAAATGAATCTTCTTTTGCGATCTGAACATGCACGGCAAAAAGTTTGCCCCAAAGCGACGCAAGCAAAATGTGAACTTGACTTGCGAAGGTTCGCGTGAACCACGGATACAAGGACAGCGCTAGCGCTTCGCCAAGCACATATAGTTGATCGAGAGAAAGTAAAGTCTACCGCGTCGTGAAGTCATCCTGTTAACGATAAGGAACACCCCTGTTTATATGCTACTGCACGCTGATACCTTCCTACGTTAGAATCCATCTTGAATACAGACTGGGCGGAAATAGTGAATGCAAGTCGAGCAGGTGAATATGGTATTAGATAAGGTGCGAGTGCCGAAGGATCGCTGAAATTCAACGGTCTAGGTGGTTTTTACTGAGAGGTGGTGTGCGATTCCGTTGCTACCTGGTACAAACCCAGTCGCTGACATCAAGCGTCGCTTCCCTCCACAGGGTTTATCGTGCTTCAGCACCGACCTTCATCAACCCAAACGCTGAGCAATGAACGGATTAGAATTGACTCGAATACTCGACCTGGTACGGGTACTTACCCAGCAGGGCCTCCGGGGACATCACCCCGGGTCCACCATTTGGCGGTCCATTTGTGTCCTAAGTAGAGAAAAGTTTCAATTTCTTTCACAGCGGACAAAGTCATGAGAATATACCATGATATGTAACAACTTGACCACCATTATAGGCCATATAACGATCCCACTCATCTGAGTCGTTGTTGGCCCAAACGCTGAGGAACAAACGAATTACGGCCGACCCGAATACTCTATATAGTATGGGTACTTACCCGGCGGAGCCACCAGGAACGGAACCCTGGTTCCATTCTTTCGCAGTCCAATGATAACCTAGCGAAGATAGAATCATTGGTTTTGCTTGTAGGAGTTAGTAACTCGAGAATGTACCTCCGTATGAAACAACTTGACCGGCGCTATAGGCGACGTTAGGATCCCAAGCAGGGGGATGATGGTGAGGCATAATGACGAAGTACTGGGCTTGGGAATTAGTAGGGTCTGATGACAGGAGTTAAGGACTCACAAGCTACTTTATGTGATATCTAGACTAGTTGTTGGTTTGTTGTCCTTCACCCATGGCTTTACATATACACGGCCGCTCAATTGTTTGTCCTTGATTGACTGAACTACTGGGAGACTCCTTCGACGTCCGGCCTCTCGGTGTGTGCCCACTGCGACAGTGCCGATCATGCTAGAAGTCTGCTAAGCCGCGAGGAGGCGGCATTGGTTCACTCTGGCTTGTCCAAATGCACTCTGAGCGCAAAGCAAGAGCCGAGACGCCAAAAATAGGACAGGGTTTATCAAAACAATGTGGGTTATCGTTTATGGAACTTAAGGCACGAAATCCTACCTTGAGGCTCGATAGAGAAATCCTAAATGGGAATTACGGTCAACGCCAACGGTGTAGCACTGTTGATTCACCATCTGATCATAGAATGGTGCTTTCGTCTGACCGTGGGTCATTTGCGGTGTGCGGTGTCTAACGCGAGGCGCAAGGCGTCACGCCTGTTTCCAAATAGAGGGGTTCTATTTCTCAGTGAATCGAGTGAAACGCATACAACGGCTGCTGGAAGCACAATCGAGATAAGGATGTGCTGTAACCGATATATTACAGCTACCTTCACAGTAATGGGTCTTAGTAGATCTTATTCGTATGTAGGTTCTTGACAGTGATTGGCAAGTAGCTCGATCGTCGACTGCGTTATACCTACCTCTTCCACATGACCGATCATTACCCGGAGCTAGGGCCATGGGCAGATGTGTCCCAGGGGCTAGATTTCCTATGCGCTACCCGTGGGGGTGAAACTGGGACCGGGAAAAGTCACGCCTCCCCAAACAAAGGACCGGAGCTCTTCGCCGAGGCGCAATCACACCTTACCTATAACAAGTGGGGGTCCTCTAGCAACCCATCCATTACCGGCACTGCCAGCCCGCGCCTTCCGGGACCGCGCTCGGTCGTCGCTCTAGCCGAGAGCCCTTCCCCTCTCCTGGAGTGTGAGGAATGTTCGGCCACCGGTTACCGGTGGTGGTCAACAATCAGCTAAGTAGTTGTTATAGCTAATCTCAAAACGATAGGACTTTTCACAACTCGGATACCCATCAGTGGTGACATCACTTTAGTTGATACGTTACCAAGACCCCGGCGACTCTATGCGGGGGGATTCATCTTGTACAATTTACGGAAAAGGGGCTTTCTGGATCATCATCCATGCATACACCCATATTCTACTACTTCTATTGCAAGTAGTAGTGTTCATTTATTAGGTATTGCACATACAGTAGATTAGAATAAGGGAGGTGATGGAAGATATGCAGGTTTACATGTAAATAGTTGTAGGGGGGTATAAAAAACTAACAAAGAAAAAGTGGGGGTTGGGACTGGAAGTCAGTGCGAGGAGCTGGAGATGGGCAGACGAGATCAGGCGGGTACTCGTGCGACGGAGGCCAAGCAGACGGGGTCGTGAATTGGCGAGTGAGGTTAGTGTTTGGTGCGAGCGCACTAGACGGGATGCAATAGGTTAAGAGTGGGCGTATGAAGTAAAGGCACGAATTGTAAGCAACTGGTGTGCCAGGACTGAGAATCAGTGTAGGAAGTCGGATTAGTAGATATATGGCACGTGAGGGCGACGGTGGGAGTTGGAAGTGATAGCTAGTTGTGGTGTTTGCGGCACAGCGACCAACTCGTCTGGTGGTTATCACCAAGAGTGACCCGAGTCTCGGCGGTCATGAGATCTGAAATCACTCCTAAAGAAGTAATTGCGCGGTTGCCTGGGCGGATCACGTTTTGAAGCCGGGAGTGAAAAGCTCCTATCGTTTTGAGTTTTGCTGTAATGTAGAAAGGCATATCTATTAAATTATTGTTGCCTGACTCTAGGATCTCACCGTTTCTTGTGGTTACCAAAAGATCATTGACGCGGCAACATATCCACCGAAAAGCAAAATCTCCTTGCCTGACGGCAACCAGAATGGTATAACAAACAAGTGCAGTGTCGCCGTTCATTTTTACAACACGGCATTCAAAGCGGATGATCCTTGTTTCTCTGTACGAACATTACCATATCAAATATATTATCATTTATTTGCTGAAACCTTTCCTACCCACAGCGCCCCGATGTTCAGGAAGCATTTCATGTTGCTAACTTCGGTAACTGGTCCGAGTGTTCAGACGCTCCAGTATCCATCAATAACACGGTGCGTATCGCTACCTGTAGATATTTCTGTACCCTGTCTGAGCTTGCTTTCTAGGATTACTCCCCGCATTCCGAGACGCTCTGCGCCGATCTTCTAGAGAGGCCCCCCAAGGGGTTCTCACTCTGGAACGGACTTGTTGACGCGCTCCTTTTCAGTGAGTGCCCGGATTACCACCCAGAACCTTACTTGAGCTGACCATCAATTATACTCTGGTCTCAGCCGGGGGCTTTCTTTATTGAACGTTTCACAACTCTGGTCAACTACGACTCCTTGAGTAGTGGATGGTCAACAGTATGACGTCTATCATACAGAGCGGTCAGTACATCGGATATAATCGTCTTCGTTGGCCATGTAACTAATTCTAGAGTCGCAACAGGAAACTGACGTACATCGAGTTCGATAACGCTGGGTGAGTCGATGGGCGCATTTAGATCTTTATGTGGGCATACGGTGCCACGAGATCAACCTGCTACTGGGCTACATGCCTTTAAATAGGTGTTAAACGGCGGTAAGTTGTAGATGCTCTCTGGGAGCCAAACGGACACCCTGTTTAAATTGTTTGAGAAACAAATTGCGCCAAATAACCTAGTGAGCAGAAGAGAGTCGCAGCCGAGCTTGCGTGTGATAACAAGTCAAGGGTAAAGCCAGATACACTAGATGTGCAGCTAGACTCAGCAGAAAAATGCTACAAGCACCGTACCAATGTGCTCTGGTGGAACAGATGCGGTGGGGTGTTTACTTAAGAGCAAAACACGTCGGTACTCCCCAAGTTCAAAGCAAGAAAGGCCCGGAAACTGGGAATAGCGGGTCATGGCATGCAAGAAACATGTTGGTAAGTGCAGAATAGTACAGACACCTAAGGGAGAGCCCCCACAATACGATAGGACAACGTCTCTTGAACGCACGGACAGGGAGAGGCACCAAGATTTCCGGCCGCATACCGCAAGAAAACAGTGCGCGGAAATACAAGCAAATTTATTCAGAAGAAAGGTTCATTAATCCGACAGGCAGGGCAAGGTGATGTTCTGATAGGACTTTTGAGTCCAACCCCGCTAAGGTCTTAGTTTGAGACAATTGCTCAGGGAAGGCACAGGTTCCAGGTAGACCCAGGAACCAGAAAATCTAGCGATTAGGACATCGCATGGGAAGAATTGGCGCAGATTTTGTGGTTGCACTACATGTCTCAGACGGAAGCGTTTTGTCAAGGAGGTACTAGTAGAGCAACGAGGAGCTATAGGGAGGATTTTCAGCAGATCGGTGCCAATTAAAAAGTGGGAAATTTTCGAGCATTATTTTAGTACTACGAAGGCCATGTTCGCAGAGATCCCGCAGAACTTATAAGCTGAGGCAGAAGAAACAATTGCTTGTGTTTCAGTGGTGACTAATGCTTAGCTAAACATTGGCCCCACTCCTGTGGCAAACCACTACATTGTTTCTCGTTCGTACGGCACAAGTCACCTCTCAAGTCTAGTATAAAATGCATTCTACGCTTGAGTCCCAGAAACATAGCACACCTTCGTCCCCTTCACTCTCACTAGCTGACTTTGACTATGACTCCGATCAGCCTGTGGAACAAGCTCCTCTCAAACGGTCCGATGTACCGTAAGCAACAACCTATTTCTGGATGTCGCACGAAGTGCTGATACCTTAAATCAGCTCTCCCTCATCTTCTGGTTTGCGTGTCAGTCGAGATATGGCGGTCGCTAGTCCTTTCGTGTCCCCTGACCTGCGAGACGAGGTTGCGACACAGGCAGATATCGTGGCACTACGAGAACTCATTCAAAGCGAATTCCAACTGATGAGAACACAAACTTTGAACCAAGTTCCTGCTCCTGCGCCACTGCCTATGTCGACTTCGACGACACCGGCCGTTCCAGTGGACGTGTTTACCGATACCCTTCGAACCGAACTTGCCCTGCAGATGGCAAAGGTGTCAGTTCTTGAAGAGGAGATTCGAAAGCTGCGCTCCGAGAAGCAAGGATTGCGGGTTGAGCTTGACCGAGCAGAAAGCTCAAAAGCTCTACGCGCAGAACTAGATGCCGCCAACGAAGAACGAAAGCGTCTGTATATCGAGAGGCAAGGGCTTTGGGAGGAAAGGGCAGATTTATGGAGGTATGCAAACAAAATATAAGTTTGAGTTCGGGATATTTGACTAAAATAAAATAAATCCATTCACCCAGAGAAAGGCAATCCCTCTGGGATGAGAGGGGGGGACTCTGGAAGGAGCGAGGCGAGCTTTGGCAGGAGCGAGATGATCTTTGGGTCCTTCGTGACCAGCTGATGGTGCAGGTTCAATCTTTGACCCAACCCCAAATCAAACCCGAGAGAGATTAAGTTCCTTCCTAGAAAGCTTTTCTTGACACGTCTCCGTTTATCCAGCTCTTTTTCTGTGATGCTTTAGTCCAAATACGATTTATGTATCCATACAATGTTCGCTCCAAATTATCAGCCATTTCAACTTAAACACATCGACCACATGGGAGAAACCTATACGCAAATGTACCAATCAAGAACTTCGAGATCTGCTCTTCGAAGTATCACCGGGAAGTTGAGCACATACTTACTAATCTAGCAGCTAGCAGGTACCCTTTACACGTTTATAAAGCTCAACGGGGGCAGGCACGGGCGTTTGTTATGAATATGTAGAAATATGTATGCATTCAAGGACTCAAATCAGAATGTCTTTGTGATCTAGTTGTCCTCGAAGGCCCCAAACCGATACGGAAGCAAGAAACGAAGGTGTAGGGACGGTGATCTTAGGGTCGTTGGTGATGATTTAGCACGCGCCATTGTCAGTCCACGAGCTAAGTACGGAACTAATTAGGCTTGACTTGAACGCTCAATATACTGCGAGCACTTACCCAGCAGCGCCTCCTGGGACATCAGCCTGGGTCCACCACTTGGCGGTCCATTTGTGTCCTAGGGATGGACAACACATTAGTCTCTCTTAGAGCGGCCAAAAGCGTAAAAACACACCGCCATATGTAACAACCTGGCCTCCTGTATAGGCAATGGTGGAATCCCATGCAGCAACCCCAGCGCATCCTCCACCACTTGTAGCGGAGGTAGTCGTAGCAGCAGCCGTGGTTGTCTTGGTGGTTGTGGCGACGGGTGCAGTGGTAGTCGTAGCAGCAGCCGTGGTAGTGCTGGTCGGTGTCACCGCGGTCGTACCAGATCCGCTGCCCATGTTGTTCTTGATATTGTCGAACTGAGAATAGGGGTAGTTCAAGTGGTTGGCAGTGGTATCGAGGGCACCAATGTTAGCAGCAGAAATAGCCACAAGATTATCCGCGCCAGTCTTATCAGCCGAGAGCTCCCAGAACATGCCTACGTTCAACGTCAGCCTCAGCTTCAAAATTGAATTAGAGATAACACTAACCTCCAGCAAGGCCCTTGCTCTTGATATATGCGGCCTTTTGACGAATGATGTTCGGGGTATCATAAGACACGAGCTCCTTCTTGGACGAGTCGTAGCTGTAGCTGGAGCCAAGAGTAGAGTCCTCGACGACTGTCGCACCGCTCAACGGAAGTGCCTTGTAGTCGTAGACACCCGCCTCCCATGTTCCGGGGCCGACACCGCTGAAAGGCTTGCGAATTCCGTCGGTGCTCTCGAAGGCGCGGCCGTACAGCGGCATACCTATCCGACGCATCAGTACTCGTTGCTCGGAATGTAATAAGGGACCTTACCCATGGCAATCTTGCTTGTGGTAGCTCCGTTGGCAATGTACCATTTGACGGCAGTATCGGTGTCAGTGTTCGAAAGGGTCGGTCCGTACAAGTTAGCTTGATCGTCCGACTGAGCGTGCTATCAGTAACATTAAATCACAGGATTGCGAGCTACTTACAGTAGTGGACCATGAGCCTGCGTAATCATAGGCCTATGGTTGTGTCAGTAATAGTAATCATTTCAGTCTACGGTTGAGCCCACCATTAAGTTCCAGAAGCTCAACGAGGGGTCCATCTGGGACACGAGCAAATTTGAGTAGTTGGGTTGGCCGGCGGGAACTGCAGCCTATACAAAAAATGAGCGCGGAAGCCATGTATAAATGGAAGAGGTACTTGCAGTGATCTGGTAGGGATTAGTCTCACCCTTCTTGGCGGCATGAGCGTTGAGCGCGGTGCGCAACTCCGACAACAAAGATACATAACCCTGAGCCTGAGCTCCAGCGGTCGGATATTCGAAGTCGATATCGCTATCATTAATGGCATTAAAAACAATTTAGCATCGAATAAACTGAGACTCACATTCCATCAAGACCGTTGTCTTCCAAAAGAGTGATTGCGCTAGAAATGAAGGTGGCGCGAGCAGATGAGGAGGTAATGAAGTTGAAATGTCCGGCTTGCGAATACGTCCATCCACCAATTGAAAGCAAGACCTTGAGCGAGCGATTCTTCTGCTTCAAGAGGTAAAGCTGCTTGAAGTTGCCCTGTGAAATCAACTTGAGAAGCTGTTTGACTAGACTAGAATATGAGAACACTCACGTAGAGGTTGTTTCCGACATCGTTCCAAGAATCAGTATCGTCTGAAACAGGGTCAATTTACGACTACCATTCTCAGTCACAGAATTTCCTTACAGTGTTTCTAAAATTCAATCAGAAGTTAGTGTTAGTATCGTATACCGCGGGAATGGTTATAACAACACTCACGGTTTGGTCCGCAAAGGTATCTGTCAATTTGACTTGTCCAGTACTGGCATCGCAGTCCGCAAAACTACCAAACATTTTAATAAACTCTGTCAAACAATCCAACCAGACATGTAACTACGTACCCATATAAAATATGCGTCAATTTGGATGTATCAATATTCTGGGGGTCTGAAAACGTCCTGTCAGTCACACGAATAATACCATAATCGACGTGCGGACTCACAAAAAGCACGCGCATAGATGCCCCAGTTGACAAAGTACCCAATGTTGACCTTTCCATTTGCACGCTTGTCCAAGATTGCAACGCGCTCGTTGGCGGGCTGGATGGTAGCAGTACGGTTCGACAACGGGGTGTTGGGAGTAGGCTTGGTCAGATAGTTATCTGGTCGATGATGAATGCGCGAGGCAGAAGCAGACAAAGCAGCCCCGAGGGCGAGAGCAAGGGAGAGAATGTGCATCCCGTAAGCGGAGTAAAGAGTGAAGGATTGAGAGTCTGAAGAAATAATTATCTTCTCCCCGAACTTATATACTTAATTCTTCCCGTGTATCAATACCTATACCATATAACTCCATCAAGGCGACCGGTATCTCAAGCACCTGACCTGATTTCAGCGACCTCTCCCGACATTGGACATACCGGCCGAGCCTACGAACGCAGGTTAGCCTGCATACGCGAGACGAGCCGAGGCAAGTTCTACGTCGTTCATACGAGCGACTTACGACAGCTCATGTGGGATCCCCCGCCCAGTACGCTTCGAGATAGAATCGAGTATTACAAAGCCTGCCCCAGCGCAGCGCATTCAGGCAACTGAGCGACGACGCCCGAACAATACACATATGAGCATACGGCCTCGTGGAACGTTCAGAACGCCAATACGTACGGTCGCTGTAGAGATTTGGAGAAGCGAGGCCCGGGCTATCGCGAAGTCGCTCTCGGTTAAGTTGTTCACGCATGGTGGTGCACCTTCGCAATAAGCGCCCTGCTACCAAACTTGTCGCGTGAGCATCGCGCAATACACTCCCGGTTAAGTCGATTCGGCCGTAACCGTGGGAGACAGATGCAATATTTGGTCATCTACAAGCGATTGAGTCACCCCGCCCTAGCCGGCGGGACAAATCCCAACAAGGCTATAATCACTCAACAAGCCTGATCAAATCAAAATCAATTCGCAAACAGCATAGTAACAACAACAGGCACTCAGAATAAGCCCAACAAATCGTCGCTCGCCTGCTGCGGTTTTTGCTGTTGTGGCTGCTGAGGAGCCCCAAATGCGCCCATCGACCCGAACCCAGCCCCTCCTCCAATCGGCGACATCGCCGTATTAGGGGTCATGGCGGGTGATACGTTGCTTCCGGGAGACATAACCGCCCCAGCGCTGCCGAGGTTCATCGAGTCTCCGCCAAAGATGTCGGCCAAGTCGGCCAGCGGGTTCGACGACGTAAGGATAGCCGCGGGGCTGGTTGTGAGGTTGAGATTCGCAAGCGAGTTGGTCGCGCCGCCAGGCCCTGGCGCAGGGTCGTCGAAGTCGAGTAGGTTCTCGGCTTTGCGTCCAGCAGCAACGGTTTGCAGTGCCCGCTCGACGTCTTCTTCAAGGCTGTGGGCGGCAAGTGATTAGATAAGCCAGCCAAGGAAACGAAGAAGCAGAATAAAATAAGAATGTTCAGCATCAATCGGGTAAGTATCAGCAGGACAGTTCGCCATACGGAGGCGCGGGGAGACCGTCAAGGGGAATGAGCGACAGAGTGAGAGGCAAGGACGGGGCGGTCGGAGAGAAGCGTCCCCGCAGAATAATGGTATGGCGCAATACTACCCCTCAAGCGAGACGTCTCCCCTCCGAAATAATACCAGTCAAGAGGAAATCACTCACTCAGCACCCAATCCTTTCGCGCCAGCTCCGATCCTCCCACTTCCAATAAATGTTTCCGCAGGTTTGTGGTACACGCTGGCCAAACTTGACAGGTCTCGTACCAGCTCTTCAAGCACAGGTACCGGGATTGCCGTTCGAGGAAGTTCGATCGGTGGCCGTATCGCAAGAATGACCGACTTGCCTACACAAAACCAACTTAATATAATTTAGGCAATTACATAATTAGATGAATACGCACCAGCACCCGCATCCGAGCTCAAGGACAGCAATCGCCAATAGATATATGCTCGGTCGCGTACGTCTGGACTATCACAGTCCTTCGTCGCTGTTTGTAGTACCCGCTGCACGACTGCTTGCGCCGGACCAGGCTTCTTGAGGAACAACTTGACCGTCGCGGACAGAATTTGCAATTGTACCTACACGATGCAAAGGCAGTGTGAGTATGTGGGGTTTCGGCGTGGAGTATTGAAGCAGAGCGTACCGGGTATGCCTCCTCCAAGAATGAATCTACGAAGCCCTCTAGCAGGTCCCCGGCGTTATCAATCTTCTCAGCATGCTCGCCCACAATCCAGACCAAACTTGCACGCGCTTCGGGCTCGTCGAGTTCCTCCAGCGCTGTACACACGATCGGGATAACACCCTCATATCGCGAAGGGTATTTTCGCAAGATATCCTATCGAGAGCGTAAGCGTTCAGTGTCTCCTCTCCCCTTCACAAAATCTCGTATTAATAGGACATACCTTGACGACAACAATAGCCTCCTGCACAACATAACTAACCCTCGTCGCAATCAAGTCCAACAAAACGTTTACGCAACGTTCCGCCGACGCTTCGATCTTGATCGCACAGTGACCGATCGTCTTGATTGCGCGTCGGACAAAGTCCACGTCCGCTTCGGATGCATATCTGAAAGAGGGTGGTAGGGAAGGGGAGGGGGAAAGGGGCGGAGGAAGGGGAAGGGGGAGGGGGGAGGGAAAGTGGGTGGTGGGTGGCGGCGACGTGAGGCGGTAAAGGAAAAAGGGGTTAGAAGCGCAGACCAAATCGAGATACCAAAAGGAGCGATGCATTAAAACAAAAAAGGTTACCAAGGTGTTTAATTATGAGTTCGGAATTGAGGAGTAGGGTGGCGATTGAATGAACAAAAAGTGGCGAGATGAAGTGCGAAAGTTAGTGTGCGACCACGTAGAACAATAATGGGGAATAAAGAGTCAAAAAGGTACGCACTCTTTGAGTTCACTTAGGAGTGTGTCTACGTTCTTCTCGGCTGCTAGTCGGACCTACCATATCCAAGGGAAAATGGGTAGAAATATGGCAATTATTTACGTCAACACCTTGCAGGGACCTGAGACATATTTACGCACCATGATATCCAGTTTTTCTACCTTGACGTAAGGAGGGTCGTTGTACTTGCAGAAAAAGACACGCATCTCGTTTTGCAATAGGTCGGGTTGCACCTACACAGCCAGAATATAAGTATACATCACGCATAATCCAATAAAAGAGTATGCCAATGGATGGGGGAGGAAACTGACAACCACCGCACAGCCACGAGTCATATAACTCCAAAATAGGTAAACGTACCTGCAATAAGAGATTGATATTTCTCAAAGCGACCCACTGTAGCTCGGGCTCGGCCGATATGAGAGACACAAGTGGAGGGGCCATCTTTCGAACGAGTTGCGTTTTAAGCTGTTGTCGGGAAACATACTTGATGTGCACCATCACAGCCTATTCAGTGGCAGGACTCGCGTTAGATTTGTACCACGGCGAAGCGTAATTAGGCGTACCTTGATAGCAGACAGGACTACACTACCGTTTACATGCTGGAATTGGGGCATAATCCTCTCACAAATGTGTTCCGCCTCTTTCTCGTCCGTAGTCCGATATCGGGCTAAACAGTTCAAGATGGTGACGCGTCCCCATTCTGAGCATTCGTTGAGCGCGATGAGAAGTTTAGATAGAATGTCTTGGGTGAGCTCGAAGAGGCCGCGGGAGTCGGGATTGGGGGATTCGGTGGTGGTAGTGTGGATATCGACAAGGGCTGCGACGGCATTGGAGACCACCTGGATAACAAATTAAGGCACAAGGCGCAGAGAAGTGAGGGTAGAACTAACCATAGGGTTACTGTCAGAGACCATGTCAAGAAGCTGCTCGAGGAAGCCATTATCGATCGCGAGTTCAGGTTTGAGCTCATATAGCTTGGCGACGCACAGGGCGGCCGTTTTGCGGACATAAGGATCTTGGTCCTTCAACGCCTTGTGAAGAGGGTCGGACAAGTAGTCTATAATTTTTTCAGCTCGCAAGCAGCCCATGGTACGTATCGCCAACGCCCGAACGAGCGGATTAGGGTCATTAGAGTCCTATCGAGAGTTAGATATCGTTACGCGCCAGAAGAGACGACACACCTTGACAAACGTATTGA
>JANWGL010000360.1:0-54841 GCA_025200755.1 Ceratobasidium sp. C01
CCTGAGCTCAAAGAGCTCGGAGGCTCAATAATGAGCTCTAAAGAGCTCCAGTGAGCCAGATAGATCCTGGTGTCTCATTATTGAGTCCCAGGTTTTCTCTGATGCTTTACATCGTCAGCTATTTTTAGTTACTTAGTCTAGTGCCCGTCCGTACTCGCTTAGCGCTTTACTTCTCTGATGTCTTGCCTTTTGTGTTCCAATTTTGGCCTTGCGCCCGCGCTCAGATTATGCCCCGTTTCTTTCTCATTCTCTCATTTACCTTCTCTCGGTTAGATAGTGTCACGATATAGGGATAGCCTCAAAGTGACCGAAATACAATAGATTGAAAAAAAAGAAAAAACTGACAGACTCCCTAAATGATTTCTTTCACACAGTTCCAATAATTCGAGGAGAAATATTACTACCGAACGGTTCTAGTACGAGATGGGATCCTTCCACGCCTATGCGCCGCGTGGCACACGCAAATAAGGACACACATATATACCTCTATCGGGACTCCACCCCCTTTCAACCATCGTATATGGGTCATGTGATTGACAGGATTGCATACGGTTGAGGCGGCGGGTTTGGCCCGAGGCAATAGGCGAATAGATTTGCGAGACGAAGGGCCAGTGTGATGACGCATATAGGCTATTCAGCATGCGAGGTTTCGTGATGAGACCGACCGCCCCCGTACACCTAGGACCCGTGGGGCTTCACCGAGCATTAAGATGGTGAAAACGCCCTTGCTATTATCGTATGTGAGGAACATACTTGTTGTTCGGGTACTGGTATATCGTAAAACTGCAATCAATTACGTGGGTGCTAAGACACTGGTATAACCATGGCAAACAATGAAACCCTCACAATAATTTCATGCCGTGCGATCGCCGTCTCTAACGTTTCCCAATCGTGCGCCGTGTATTTGGATAGCCCCTTAGTGGTGCTCAATTACATAGTAGTGCTTGGGCCAAATCTATTACCATAACACTCTGCTTCCTCCATCTTATATTCTGGCCGTTGCTAGACATGAGGTATAAACCGTCGTTGCGCTCTTCCCCATGCTCTAGCAAATCGACGGCGCAGCAATCTCATTAAGCCCGCGTAGACTCGTGCCGTATTCTACTAATGTTATCACAAAGCACTAGCGTGTGGATAGGCAGTTACGGAACGCCTGGCCATGTGGTTAAATTTTTTTCTAGGCGTCTGATGTATAGTACCACATGAATACAAGAGACCGGAGGCTGGCAAAGAGGAGCGAGTCGGGGAGGGGGGACAATAGACGGGAGAGGGGCATAAAAAAGAGGTCAAGCGAAGCACCGTGAGTGCGCGGCGAACCAGCAGCGAGTAAAAGATAAGAGGCGATAATAACAAAACATAGAGGCCCAAATTCATTGTGACGTGGGCGTACGTTCTAGCGAAAACGTGCTTTACCGAAGAGCGCTGAAGATAAAAATCCCTGGACTGCTCGCGGGGCTACTTGCCTTGGGAAAACAAACAACCGCGAGGGTCATATTCCACCGCTGGACTAGCTCATATAAGGAATAGGAGACCCACGTGGCTTAAATCCCGGCTGTTTTGGCCATCGCTCTCATGGATCTCCATCAGCACTTATGTGAGGGTCTGGGCTTACTGACGGACAAGTTTATCTAGGTAGTATTCGAGCGAATTGGTAACATTACACCCACACGTCACTACGCCATCATCGCGTATTGTACCCCAATATCTTATCCCGCCATGGGTCATTATATGCGTGCTTTGCACCAATTTGCAATAGCCTCGGTACCGTAAAACAAGCACTAACAAGTGGCGTTGCGAGATTTTGTTGATGGCAATGTCGCCATGCCCAAAGCCCAGTGTATTCTTGGGGAGGTACCGAAACAACATTCACTTCAAATAAACACGAAGCTCAAGTGCCCCAACAAGCGTCTAGCCGACGTCAAGCGGCTGTTTTTAGAAATACTTTTACCACTGTCTGCCGGCGTGGCTCCTTTGTTTCAGAACTATTCTCAAATTTTAGGCTCGCACTTTTTTTTCGGATCATAAACCATTGTCTCGACACGACCTTCGATGCAACAGGTTAATCATGCAACATCACCTTTCCCAACCTGATAGATCTATTATGTGCCATATAGTAATAGGGGCGTATAGGCCCCAAATGAATTCATTCTGGTTAGTTTGTTCCAGGTTAAATTGCAGGTCGATAGGATGCGAGGAAGGGAACCGGGTTTACGTGCGCAAAGCGATGCGTATACGATCTGGTTTTTATCCCAACACGTACGGTTCCCAATGGGGATTTTCGCACTCGTATCTCGGCTACGTTTTTATTCCAGTAAAGCAGGACCCCGGTCAGTCCCGGTGGAAGTCCGCATGCGGAATTCCAAAATCCACGATGCTGAGTCTCAGCCAGCTTGCAGGGAGTCGACGATTTCGTTCCGGGAGATACCCGGCCTTAATTTAGGCTTAATATTCCCTTTTTAGGCTACTTGTCACGTTCGAGACCTTTGAAAGTCAATACGGGGACGGAAAAGTATGACTTTCATGGCATTCGAGCTGAAAATGATCTATGATTTAACGTTTGTGGCGGAGCCGACCAAACACGTGGCAGCAGGCGCTCAAATAAACGCAAATGGTGGGCAAGGAGCGTAAAAGTAACACGGCGTGAAGCCAACGGCAATAGGCGTGGGTACAACGCTCCGTAAATATGCTCCAGATCTTGCGTCATACCAGATAGCTTGTGCGGAGCGTCATGTGTATCACACCTACTCTAGTTCACCAAAATCGCTCACAGTTTGGGGTAGTTTTGATGAAATTTATCAAAAGTGCGCATTGCGCGCGAAACTCACATAAAGCGTGCAAAAAATACGGGACTTGGGTGGGGTTGAATGAAAACCTTCACCCAGGTTCTAGGTGGTTCAGCTCCCCACCGCCAACGTCTCGCCCCCGTCGCACAAACAATCCCTTTCGTACAAAACAATTGAGTCTAGTTTAGAATTAGCTGCAAAGGACACAACATTTGTAACTCTGGATTGCTCAATAGTACGCAAGTTCGCCTGATGATTCCCACTTTGTCTTCGGCAAAAATGTTCGGGTCCCGCAACTGCTCACGAGCACCCAAGGCTCGTGGATGGTCTCTATCTTCGAGGGTCCCTCACAAATTTAGTGAGCATCACGCTTGTGTGGGTCGTGTAGGTCGTGTAGGTCGTGAGGACTCCCCGAAGAGAAGGACCACTCACGTGCAACGGGACGCAGGTCATTGGCCGCCTCGGCCTCCCTGAGTAGCCAGGCGGTGCATCTCAGGAACGCATGAAACCGTTCTAACTCGTCTGATATATGGGTATTGGGTTGCTAGGCCGAGCTCTGCTGAAATCAATGCTTGGTTATACTTGCATTCTATCGCTAGGAATGCCCACTAGCCCAGGCATAGCGCCTCGCCCCTCAATATCCCCCATGTTGTGCGTCAGAAGATGTTTGGTACCCCAGGTAACGCCCATACTATGATAATATCTTATGGTGCAATCTCATTCATGTCGCCGAGTGGCCCTATGGGTTAGCACCCATTTACCTTGCCATTTCTTCGCCGCTGGGAGTGCGGTTCCCAGCATGTTCATGTTCTAGTCCCTGGGCACTCTTTGGTGTTTATGGAATCCGTTGACACGCGCTTCCCCCGTTGGGGTTTTTTGCCGTCCCTGCTTGTGATAGATGTTTTCGTATCGTTTCCATGCTTGGAGCTTCTACTGCATTCGTATTGCACTTTGCCCACCCAAACCCCGACCCACTTGTCATTTCACCTACATCACTCGATTATCTAGACGACCCTTGCCATGCTGTAGCTGCTGTATTTACTCACGTAGCCTCAGGGGTATGGCTACAAGCAATTGTGATGACGGGATCTTTGTACCAGGGAAAGTATCGATTCCCATGAACTTCCATCAAATCGTGAATTCGGCGCAAGATCGGGACTCTCCTCTGGTTTGAATTGCCAACGTGTCCTGACCGGGAGAATCGATGAGCATAGAAAACAATGACATTCGCGCCGCGCGCGGGGGGGATTTTGACACTCCTCTGAAAGACCACCGTAAGTCCACACAGTTCACACAGTTCACACAGCGACGCGTTCGTAGGGCTATTCTCACGCTATGTTTTGGTGCCAGCTTTTGGGATTTAACCACCACCGTTCTCACGTCCTATCTACAAGGTACGATTTCTCCAGCCCCAAGCATTCTTTCTCAAAACAAGTTGAATGGTTGAGCGGACCTAACTTGTTGTTGTGTTAATGGTCGCAGCAAACGGTACAGCAATGGCAGCAGCAAACGGGATCGCAGTACCATTCGACCCAATGGTATTTAACCCCCGGTTATGGGAGGGTCTTCCAAGTCAAACTAACCGATACGACGACACGAATGCGTAAGTCAATGTTATTTTACCCTTTTTTGCAGCGATGGTTACGACGCTACTTGAGCGACGCCAGGGCGGCGGGGTTGCTTGCCACCAGTCGTATCGAAACATTAGCGCGGAGTACTGATTCGCGAAATAATATATTAGGGGAACTCGGAAGAGACGCTTGATTGAGCCTGGTGCTTTTCACGCCACCGAAAATGTTGATCAGTAGGCGCTCACGATTACATGATCACTTCATCCATTAAATATGCACCAATTCTCAGGGACGCAGATGTTGAGATACTTGCTGTGCCAGATGGCTGGGAAGAATACCATCATCCCGTAGAAGGGTGGGTATTTTATATTATCCCTTTTGGCTTTCTGACAACAACGATTTTAGTCGCCCTTACTTCTTCAATCGTGAACTGCGCATCGTAACCGAAATGTATATTCGACATGCAAACGTGCTCAATCAGGTGATGACTTGGCATGGGGATTTTGTGGTTCTTCGAAGCCATGTCCTACCGACCGCGGCATCGCTGGAAGTTTTTCTAGATTGCTCAGGTGGGAATACGTGTCGATACTATATGGTCGATCATGAGCACAAGACAATTTGCTGGTTGCGCCAACGAACAACCGCCGATCTCGGTGTTTCGGATGTTCGCAATAATTTACACCTCCGTAAGCCATTTGAACAAGGCGTAAATCCATGTGCTTAAGCTGGTTTGATAGGCGCCCTTCTTAACGAGGAGTATTGGACACACCTAGAGTATATGCCAAAGGACGAAAATCACCTTGGTGCGGCTCGAACAGAGCTCCAAGGCGCCCTAGCAAGCAGTATGCTTGGTAAGCTACATACTCCTAACTCTGTTTCAGTTTCTCATGCCACGTTACGTAGACCATATGACATCAGAGGGATCCACCAGCCCATTTACAACACACGAGTGCAAAGCGTACATTCTTGCGCTTGACAAAGCAGCTGATTCTGGTCATATGGTTTATCTCAATTGGTCAATTGGTACGTGATCAGTTTCAAGTTTCACCTTGATGGAATTATTAATTGTTCCGTGTCTTCTCGCTCCGTTACAAAGCTCGAGTAATGGGACTCTTAGGTTGGAAAGCGTCTAAAATAAGACTATGTTTACGCTAATACGAGACCACTCCCTAGTTCACAGTCGCAACGTAAACCTGTACGGCCAATACGGAGCTCGGCTGGATAGAACGGCTACGGTGGAGGGAAGGCATCACCCGCCTCGACCTCCGTCGTACATGCAGAGATCCGCATTCCTTGGCGGAGGTCCCGAAATACACCTCAATCGAATTGAAAACCTATGGGTGGACCGTATTATATACACTCACCATTGGCGAGCGCTGCTTAAGGATCTGTCCGACGAATGGATAGTCGCTGCAGCTGCGGTAAGTGGTTAATTAGTCAATACAATGAACAAACTTAACAGGTTCACCCTAGGCCGGACTGATGTGGGCGTAAGTCGACCGCTTTGGATCATTTCGGATCATTTTGGACCATAACGTACACTTATATTTCTTCACAACTCCCATTTAGATCCAATACCGTATTTGTCGCCTCTAGCGGGGTGGGACTGATACCTAAAGTCATATGTGGCGCATCGGGTATATTGGCCGGTGCGAGTGGCGTTTACTCATTGTATATGCTGCGCGAGCACCGCGCTCTGGGCAAGTACGCGGCTCACGCTGTAAGCGAACTATTCACGCTTCACACGCCTTCGCTACTAAACTATTAGAGCCATTCTTAGGCGAACTATTTCCAAGCATATGAATCCCATACCCACGGTCTGCAGGAGCTGTCGGTCAAGTATAGTCTTCCATGGGCTGGCGTGATGTGGTCGTTTGGCTTCACCTCCTTGGGAATCGTGCTGATTGTGACTTCATCGGCACTGGAAGTTGCAGGATCTTACGGTCATATTACATCTACTCTTTTCCTCATCGCGGCAGTCTACATATATGCGCGCGGTGTCCAGGCCACCCTTCGTGACGTCCGTCGTATCCCGGCACGTTTCGGGATCTCCCAGCCCCCCGGCACACCCAGAAACCGCGGAGTTGAAATCCAAGATGAACCTGAGCCTTACCTTCTCGTTGATAGTCCAGAAAATGTACAAGGAGTCCGTGGCTGAGGTAAGTAGATTTACTTGTAGTTATATATCCTACCGACGTGAAATGCACTAGCCTAAGCGGAAATTCTTCACTCGTGCAGAGTAAGTTGATATGCCAGTTACTATGTCTCAATGAACGCTCCTAATGCGATTCTAGATGTCGTCGGCAACCGAGGTGTAATTTTGATTCTTGCTACCTGGTGCGGTATTGGAATCAATGTTACACCAACGCTTTGATATTAGATTTGCGCCATTCCTGTCCTTCCGCCACTCTACTATATATGTGTTTCCGATATTTTATTCGGGACGTTTAAGTCGCTGCCTACGAGTCTGATTTCTAATGTGAGATATTCAGTATTGACTAGGATAACGACATCTCCCAACTTGGCAGGCACGCGAGGGATTTACAGAGATTTTGCGCAGACTAGAGGGAGAGCTGGCCCCATCATGAAGAGGTTTACTCGCCCCCAGAGGGTCTGGAATACGTCTCGGGGTTGATCATGCCAAGACGACTCCCGCACTGAGCGTGCTCATACCTCATTCTGATGACTCAACAGTAGGCAAGAATAATCTAGGCTCGCTTGCACATCATAGTGAAGTTCTTGGAAGAGATCCTACGATCGTCTCGTCACCTTCCTCGTTTCCTGCGTGGAAAATCCTGATGCCGAGTTTGCTTGCGGCTTACATTCCTTCTGCGTTCTGTTTGGATCGGACTACCTAACACTCAACGTGTTTACCACGTGCATTGGGTCATACAGCTCTGCCAGTGGTATCGTAGTCCAGGCTGATTGGATATACTAGAACACAACTACTTTCCAATTTAGCTCGAGCATGAGCCGACTATCGGACACCGAACTTATCGCAATGCCACGATCGTTGCGGGTGTAAGAGTAGATCGGACGCGAGGTACGTACTCGCAGAATTGGACAGCACCTCGACCGCTAAGCGGGAGGCGAGACCCGGCCTACCTTATTTATTTTCCCGCTATCTCACCCTTCACGTGCACCAACCAATAGCTAAACTTGTGACTCCAGGCCCGGTGCCGTACCTAACCTGCGATCCTATTCGGCCGCATACTACTGGGTAGGCGCGAAATCGCTAAACTCCTCGTTCTCGTTCTAGCATCGATATATTGTGAAATGGCTGATGAGCTAGAGCGGGGATGCCGCCAGTCTTGGACGCGAGTAGGGTTAAGCGCGTTGATAAGGCGTTCACTTTGTAAAAAAAAAGTTTCTACCTTCACACACACTTTGCGTTGGCGACTTTTGGCTAAAGATGAAGCATGGGACCAAAGTGATAGAACTGAATGCATGCGGGTAATTGCTTACTAGAAATGTGAAAATTCAGCAAAGCCCAAAGTGTAAAGCATTAAACTTGAAGCATGAAACCTGAAGTATCGCGTTCCGTTTGGGGATTTATTCCCGGGAGCACACATTTCTCTCCCCTATGTAAATCCCTATGTAAAAACATGGTTTTGGATATGGAGAAATGCATAGAAAATCACCCATATTGGAAACTAAAAGAGTTTCTACACTTTTCAATAACAATATTTTATTGGACTCAAAACAAGTACACCCATATTCCTGTTAGCTGAAGGACTCAATGTAGAATGTATGTCAAAGTCCAGGGGAAACATTAGATTATGTGCATATAACCTCTGAAGATACTGATCCTCTTCATCACAAAATATTACCATATTTTGGGGGGGATGGAATTAGAGAAATATGGACATTGAATGAGACCTTTTTCTCTTAGGCATGGTTCAATGACCTGTCAAAATTGGGACTGACTTGCTATGATTTCACAGCCACTACCTATGACATTTGTAGTCATTCTAAAGCCTTTGAATGCCAGCATGTACCCCTGTACTTGGAGGCTAGGGGGATTGGCTAAATGCAGTGTATATAGGGGCACAGCCACATCCCGTCTAAAATGTGTCGAAGACTAACTAAGAAAGTATGGGAAGCCCATGCTCTTAGATATGTGACATATAACACTGTGTCCTCTGGTGTCAAATGTGCTACCCCAGGGCCCATATTTTGAATAGTCTAGGCAGCTGAAGTAATACAAACCTGATTGAAGTTCACCACCAAAAGGCTTGTGCCCTAAAGTATACTGCGAGTGTACAGTGTGGGTTACAAGATGCAATATACACTAAAAACGTGCCTAAATGTTGTTTATATGGGCCCGGGAATAAATCCCCAGATGGAACGCGATACTGAAGGAGAGGTATGCTCATAATTTCCTGGGGTCTTACAAGACGACATTGGAGATGTATCGCGTTCCATCTGGGGATTTATTCCTGGGCCCATTTAAACAACATTTGGGCGCGTTTTAGTATATATCGCATCTTGCAACCCATATTTTGTACTTGCAGTTTACCTTGAGGCACAAGTTCTTTTGTGGTGAAATTCTATTGTGTTTCTGTAACTTCAGTGGCCTGCACTGTGTAAAATGTGGACTCTGGGATAGCACATTTGACAATAAAGGACATAGGATTGTATGCCATATTTCTAGGAGAATTGGCTTCCCACATTTCTCAGCCTGGTCCAGTTTGGATGGGGTGTGGCTGTGCCCCTATATGCGCTGCATATAGCCAATCCCCCTTAGCCTTCAAGTACAGGGGTACATGCTAGCTTTCAAGGGCATTAGAACGCTTACAATTGTCATAGGCAGTGGCTGAGAAATCATGGAAAATCACTCCCAATTTGGACAGGTCAACACACGGTGCCTAAGAGAAAAAGGTCACTGCCAGCAGTGCCCATATTTCTCCAACCCCCCCCCCCCCAAAGTATGGTAACATTTTTTAAAGAGGGTCAGCATATATAGAGGTTATAGGCACATCTTTCAATGGTTCCCCTTCATCCTGACATACATTATACATTTAGTCTCTCGGCTAGCAGAAATATGTGTGCGCTCATTCCGAGCCCAATGAAATATTGTGATTGTAAAGTGTAGAAACACATCTAGGTACCAACATGGGCAGTTTTCTGTGTTTCTTCATATTCCAAACCATGTTTTTACCTAGGGGTTTACACGGGGGAGAGAAATGTGTGCTCTTGGAATAAATCCCCAAACGGAACGCGATACAAATCACGAAAGCTAGAATACCTGTCCCAACTATTCGTCAACTTATACCTCAATTTCAGTGCCATGCTTGATTCAGAGCCCCTACGGATCCTTTGATTATGGTACATTACATTAGCTCTAGCCACCAAGTCAGGCCGCGCGACCTCGCCGCGCCGTGATTTCTCGTAAGCTCGGCACTGAACAAATACTGCTGGTACTTGTCAAATAACCGCACTAAGAGTTCCTAATAGAACCCAAAGGCTGACCGAGTAGACTCGCCTGTCGGATAGAACTTCCAATGATCGATGAAAGCAATAAGACCAGTAAGATAATGAGCAAAAACACAACCTGCACATTCGCTCACCTCTCGATAGCAGTCTCTTCAATCAGCGCAGCCCCATTTTCTCTTCCAGTTAGCATCCTAGTGTAAAATAATAATAATCCAAACTAAAACGACTCCACACAGCACTCCACACCAACCTAGTCCCGTCTCCGTAAGCACTACAATTCCGGAATACCACGATATATTCCGTTCCTCTAGGGGAGGGTCAGCGTCAAGTGAATCGGAGGAACGAAACGAGGTTAGGTTAGGCGAAGGACGGTGTGGATGGGGAATGGAGGGAGGAACTCACCGTCCAGATTGCCCGTCTTAATGCAGCCTCCTGTGGCTTGGGCTCCAAAGACTCGAGAGCCATAGAAGAACCACTAACCAAACTGGTAATCCTACGCACCGAATAACATCACCCACACGCATGTCCTTTTAAGTCTTGTTCTCAAACAAGATGATGTTAGAACCGAGCACTTGGGATATTCAGGCGTTGAGCTCCGCGTCGGATTGACGTCATTTCTGGAAGATCAAGGGATATAGTGAATTGGTTGATGACATTTTGAGCCATGGTCGTGGACGAAGTGAGAGTAGCAGTTGAAAGAAAACTGCGGGCAATGATTCGGGGTGAAGGGACGAGACGATCTAGGATAGACTGAAAAGCTCTCAGTGCTTCTCGTGAACTAGGAGTGCACGCTCACGAAATCCCGCTTGTTCAGAACAGCGGGCTACTTTGTTGACAGGCTCTGCGCGAACAGTCATCCAGTGCAGAGTTTGCGATACTAACGCGTGTGTGAATATGTCATCTACAAACTAACAGCTCAATTAATAGTTGTTATTTTACGCAGATCAGATTCCTTCAGATGTGCGGACTAAATTCACTCCTTCGCCTATTGTCGACCTTGTGGTGAAATATTGACTCTCGCGTCGTTGAGAAGTGGCTCTGGATGGCGGGGTGGAACGTGTGCTTAGCGGTACAACATACTTACGTGCCAGAGTTTTTACGCGAGGTAGGCGGCGGGTGTACAGTGAGCAGGTGAGGTATTGGGTTCAGCGTGCGTGAGCGCAACGGGTCTTGGGTGGGTATAGTACACAAACAATTATATTACTAGAGAGGTAGTGAGCACACAGGCATGCACGCACAAAATGAATCGACATGTCAACGGAAACAGCAGACATATGATAAGCAAAAAAGGAAACCGTGGCTAAGGTGGGTGTGTTGGTGCGTCAGCGTATCAAGCACTCGGCCGTCAAGTGAACTCGTCGGCAACTTGATGTGTTGGCCTGCTAGTGTGCTGGCGAGTTGGCGTGGTGGCGAGCTAGCGAGTCGGTGAGTTGGCGTATCGGAGGGTTGAAGTGTCGACATGTTGGTGCGTTGGGCTGTTGGCTTGCGATGACTAGCGTAGCAATAGGTTTGCGTGTGGGCGAGTGAATTGACGTGTGGGCAAGTTGGCGTGTTAGGATGTAATGGTATTAGTTGGTCGACAGGTTAGCAAGTAAACGCATCCGCACTTAGACATGTCGACGTATCAGTGCATCAACGTGTTGATACACCACTAATGTGTGAGTGGAGGGGAACATGTAGATGGTGGGTAGGGAATAATTAAATGCCTGGGTAAAGGTCTAATGGGTGGGGTCGATGGTTGTGGGAAGACGAGATTGAAGGTGAGGTGGCCATAAGGCTAATGCATAGACACACAGGGGCCAAAGAAGTGGGAGAGCTGAAACTCAGCGAAGTCGGGAGGCGCTTAGGTAAGCATGGTCGTGAACGCGAACAGCGGTGGCGGCGGGTTCGGTTCGGATCAAAGGATTCTGACAGTCGGTTAGTCAGCCTGGGCGGCGATATTTGCCCAATCAGGCATAGATGTCTTGTACATATCTGCGTCAGCCACCAGGGTCACGCGAGGGCGTCTGAAGGGGTTCGAGCAGGCTAGTTTACGAGACCACAAGCAACTCGCCAGCCAGCCTCCGAGATCTTGTGAACCCAAACCCAAAGACAACCGGCCCGAGGCGCGCTGCCACTTGGCCGCCGGGTCACAACACATTTGGATTTTCTCCGACCCCGGCTCGACGGTGAGTGATGAATACGCACGTCGGCCACTACGCTAACACCTACTCCACCTACTCCCCCGCTTTGTCGCGCTCGCCCTCTGCATACCCACGTACTCTTCCTGCGGCAACGCACTTTTACCCGACCTCATACGCTCTCAACTTTGACTGCGAGCTCTCACGTCCATAGACACCGCCTATCCTACACATATACACCCAATACTGCACGCCCTTGCTTCTTATCCGCATTAGGTGACGAGCGAGTCCCTCAACACGTCGATGTAGTTACACACCGACACGTCGATTCGTCCACCCGCCGACACAACGACGCGTCTACACGTCAACTCACTGACTCGCCGTCACACCCCCACCTGTAATACGCTACACTGACGCGCGTACGCGCTAGCATGTGGGAGACATCGTCAGGTCGACACACCGAGATATCGAGGCGCTAGCGAACTTACACACCGACGCCCTAACGCGCCGACACACGCATCCCGACACGGTAACGTGCCAACATGTTAATACATTGATGCGTTTAAGTCCCAACACGTTGACACGCCAGCTCACTAGCATACGAACATGTTAGCACACCAACTCGTCCTGACCTGTTGTTTACTGGCACACCAGCACGGCAGTGCACCTGCGCAGCAACACACCGACGCCCCAATCAGCCAACGTGCCCATGTGCCAACACGGCAACATTCCGTTCACGTGCCTCCGTGCCATCGTACCGATGCGTAAGCCTATCAACACCACACACTGACTCACTGACGTGCTAATGCATCGACGCGTCAACACGCTCATATGTCTGCTCTCTGCTAACTATCTCTCTCTCTCTCTCTCTCGGACTTATTTTCTTCACTTATACTCACTTCCGTTGACACAACGCGCTATCTTGTCCGCACAAGCTCGCGTACTCGCGTGCTCACTGCCTCTTCAGTAATACAATTTTGTGTGTGCTTTACCCGCCCGAGACCCGTTGAGCACTGCTGGACCTAATGCCTCGCATCCTCACCGTACACGCACCACCTACCTCGCGTATACTAGACACTTAGCGTGTAAGTATGATTGTCCCTTTTATTTTTGGTGCAAGCTTATCAACAATGGGAGCGGAGAGGTCGGTCTGGTTCTAAAGAGTACGCGGGAGTAATGTATACGCTCCCTCGAGCGCTCCCCAGTCACATACAGACGCTACACGTACTCGCAGAGCGTGCGGGGAATCACGGGCTTCTCCCGTACCAGTATTCCACTGCAGAAAAGCTTTGTCGGCCAGGTTGGCGTTTCTACTCCCGTCACGACTTTTATGGGGTTCATAACACCCGACCGGACCCACGACGAAGAGGGCTCGCATTGACTGGAGTGAGAAGTAATCTCGAATGGATCAAATTACTATTTTCTGGCCTCGACACCACCGTGACCCTGCACACGCTTGCCACCTCCAGCGACAATTACAGCCCCAAAGCCATCATTTATTTGAAAATCCTAAGATGTTCTGGGCCGCTTCTCTCGACACGGTTATTATCCCTTCTCTCAGCGGACACGGAAAGAGCGACTGGTTCCTATTTTGTAACCCTAGCCGATGTGATGCTGCACAACGCGTCTGATGGATCAGCAATGTACGCAGGCAGGCGGACATGCATCTTATCGTCTGTTTTCTTTTTGATCACTGCCAAGTTGGCCCATCGCATCCGCCTCCCATTCATCCTAGGGAAGACCTAGATATCCCTTGAGCATGCTTCCCCGGGCAGCGACCTGTAAAATCCGGACAGCACGCGACGATGATGCCGAAAATGCCGCGCTCAAACCTCCTGGAGGCAATCTATCCTTTATTGAACGAACTCCTAGCGGGCGAACTGCGTAGTAGTCTCATCGCTTCTGACCACTGTTTTCTGTCCAGGGTCGAGTATTATCTGGGCCCAGTGGCGCGTGTCATGCGCACCAAGTGGTGTAGAAAGACGAAGCGCTCGCCCGCATGCGTTTTTTGCTCGTGTCTCGACTACAACCATGCTTGTCTGAACATATCCTCGCGTTCAGAATCCTAATAGGATGCTCGGAGGGGCCGAAATACGTGAAACACGCCCTGTCATGCATCTGCTTGACTAAATGCTCTCCCAATAAATAGACACTTGTGCGCATATACGAGCTACGGGACCTGATCGGGCAGGTCTCGATCTTTGGCCAGGACCAAAAGGCCGCAGAGGTAATTAAGAAATATATACGGGTAAACACATGATCGTATGTTCCATGTTCCACTACTAATGCCCATTCAATCTGGAACTATCCTTGATCGACGCTGCGGTTGATTCTATATTCGGCTGTCTTTTTATTCCAGCCCGATGCTGCACTTTACCCGCTCCTTGCGCGAAGACCGGCCCAACTAAACTACTAGGCCCGCTTTATGCCCGGCGGGGCCGACTGGCAAGAGAAGTTCCTTTTAGCCAGCTGGTTTGACTATGCGCCGTGGTAGGGACGTCGGTGCTGTCGCTATTGAATATATGCCGTTGCTGATGTTAAAAACTATTCACGCTGAAAACAAGTAGGACCGATCAGTACTATTACTACAAGCCAACCTTGAAATTGAATTTTATGTGCCGCGCATAGTGGGAGATACGCTGAGATAGACGGCAGCATAAATTGCCCCAGACGACTTCGAGAATTGCTCTACGATCAATAGGCAGTTTTTACAATGCTAGTTTACAGAGAAAATCGCTATACTACGATCGGTTGTACATCAGCAAACCACCCGCCCGTCAGTTAAGGCTTAACTGACCGGTTGAGGCGGTTTGCTGATGTAGGGGCGGGATAAGTCGATTAGAGGGGCGCCGGAAATCGGCAGCGCAAGCCATACCACACTTTCAGTCTTCACATAACGAATCACCACGAGTTTCAACTGTTGCTAGGAGCACGTTTGAGAGTACATCGAGGAAGGCGCATGGAATTTCTCACAACAGTCACCTAAGACTTCAAAGGAACGTTTCTGGCTGCCGGATATTGTTTCTGCATTCTCCAGGCAGAGGTACACAGTGCAGTACGTACCTGGCTGGCTACATATTACGACTGGTTCAAGAAGGCAGGCGATTGAAGATGAGTTGGCGTGAATCAGGGGTTCGGCTCCGGTGGGTAGAGGTTGGGCCGAGGACAACAGAGGTTAGCGTATATGCGCCTTGCTGGAGTAGGATCACTCTGAGTGGTGGGATATGGACTGCGACTCCTTTATGCATGCTCGTTGCTCAATGTGGGGCAAGCCTGCAGGGGGAACATAAAGTTTATCTTGACCGAACGTCCGCGCCTAAGTGGGAAGCCTGCGGCCGGACCTCACCTGTGTGGCGTCTACCTTATTTGCTATGATTTAGAATATCTTGCCTCTCGGTCTGATAGCTGTCAACCTGACTTCTGGGAGGCCCCGGACACTAGAGCGTTTGGGCATAGTGACATTGTCACTATATCATGATTTTTTGATCTCGCCTAGCTCAGTCATTTCTCATCGTAAGAGGTGCAAACTTTGGCAGATTATTTATGTGGACGAACTCGGCAAGGATCCCAAAACTAGCGATCGAGGCAAGATAAAAGCTGAGAACTTGTCAACACAAGATTTCGGGAACAGTGACATTGTCACTACGCCCAAACGCCCTACTGTTAGTTTCTGAAGTTGGTACAGTAGATTGATTGACCCACGACTGCTACTCACTGCCCTTCTAAGAGCGTAGGCGAAACGCCGAGGCAAGTGAAAAGTGACTTTGGAGAAATCACGAAGGCCAAGTGGCGTCCGGCCTAGGAAGCAGCGCCTTGGAGTACCGGACGAAGCAGAGCAGAGTACATATTTTCCGCCCTGGAACTACTGTTGTGGAATTCATTAGTATTGGCGGTATAGTTGTTTCAAGCAACTAGAATTGGAGACTCGACCCACACAAGATAGGTGGGGTAGGTGAAATGAAGGCATAAATTCACACCCGCCCTGGTACAAGTCTGCGTCCGACACTAAGTAGGACGCATAGCCCGCGATCTCTGCCACAAGACCAGTCTAGATATTAGCAGCCTCGAGACGAACCGCGCCCGATCTGTACGCATATGTCCACATGCGCCGATCGCTGTCGTAAGTAGAAGAACCATGTGATGACCCACATTTGGCACACAAAAATGGTGACTTCCCCGTTGTATCAGTTGTAGCAACAATACATGTTTTTTCAACTATTGTGACAGAACATGATTATAACGAACGCCACAGTTACATAGAAAGACTCAACTCAGCAAAAATATCCGGAGCTCGGAGTCGCTCACAAGTATTGAGGCGCGATTGAGTGGTCCTAAACACCGATGGAGCCGGCTGTGGTAACTTTCTCAGTTCCAGGGTGCGGCAATCGGCTGCTACGGATTTCGGCAGTTTACGCACTGTCACAACTGGTCCTAGGTCTCCCGAAATTCCTCACAACCCTGGTGGTCCTCCTTAATATTGAGACCGAATCGCGTTTATTTGCCAGATAACCGTTCTCTGATAACGCTTTCTAAGGCTTGGTATGATGAGTAGGACACGGGGGAAATTGTAGGGTATATTTTCATTCTATGGAAGGGTAGCTATACTATATTCCTGGCAAGATATCGTATCATATTAGCAAGAGTGCCACACCTGTTGCTCTGCACTGTCCGAACTATCTCAGTAGAGCGGGATAAAAACAACGTGAATATACAAACCCGCGACTGAGAAAGTGAACCCAAACGACCTGATCACACTGGCCCACGGAAGGCTGACTGATAGGTCTTGTAGACTATGGATGTTTGGAAGTGATTCGCTGAAGGATGACTGACTCGGTTCAGAAAATTGAAAGGGGAGGTACTGCCTACTTACAGCGTACGCGGCGTACTTGCCCAGAGTACGGTGCTTACATAGCATATACGATGTGTAAACACTACCTCCCGTTTCGCTTTCGTAGTTTAGTATATTCACGACATAGGACGAAGCCCCAAAACAACTGAAAATAAATTAGGTTAAGGAAAACCCACTACTTGCATTGGTGCATTCCCACCAGATTACTCCCACCCACGGAGGACTGTACATGACCGATCGTTCTTGTAGGCCATGGGTATGTGACTCGTACGCTTGGAAGCAGTTTGCATGAGATCGCAAAGACTGCTCAAGAGCGTATACAACCGAAGGGCGATCGGCTTACAGCGTGTGCGGCGTATTTGCCTAGAGCACGATGCTCGTGTAGCATATACAATGCGTGGACACCGCTCGCGCTCAACAGGATACCGGATGCACCACAGCTAACTTTGGGTTCAAGCCCTACATCGCTGAAGGCGGCGAAAACGGTGTTGGATATGGGGGAAATCGCGAAGGGAAGTGAGCTTGCGCCACGAACTTAGCATCAGCTACCTACGCCCACATCAGTCCGAACTTACCACTCACCGCAGCTGCTGCGACTATCCACTCATCGGATAGATCCTCGAGTAGTGCCCGCCAATGGTGTATATGATACGGTTCACCCATAGGTTTTCGATTCGGTTGAGGTGCGTTTCTGTTACACACTAGATATATCCACACGATTCCCTACTTATCCCCGAGGCGTAGTCCTAGTCAGTCAAACTAAGCTGCGTTCAAAGCCTGCAACAAAAAGACTCATTGGTCATCCGAGGCGATATTTTTGTTCAAAGGTGACCCAGTCACTACCTTACACAGACTCATATTCATGGCTCAAACAATATATATTTTGTGGATTCGATGTCTGGCTACCGAATAGCGTTCTTGAACAGCGCTTAAACCCCTAGGTTGTGACAAACCTAAAGTGGGTGATTGATTAGCACAGAAACTAGCTTAGATAGGATAGGGTCTCCGGTCGCATCTCCTCTTCACTCTCTTCTAGTTCCGGCTCGGCCGTACCCGTGGTTATATTATGAACGAAGCCATCGCCAGTTTCACCAACGTCGGCACCGTCACACCTGCAACGGCGGGTGACCGACTACATTCGTCCCCGCCATATGCGCGTTTTGACAATGACCTGGGTTTTCTAACCGAGATTAAACGTTTAGGCGTACTTCTCCCTTCCAACGTCGAATGGCAGTCTAACAGCAAAGAAAATCTCCGTGGTGGTTTCGGATATATAGAACGGGCGTCGTGGAACAACCGGGACGTGGCCGTGAAGTTCCTGAGGAGCTCACAGACAGTGTCAGGCGTTGCGCGTGTCAAAAAGGTGAATGTTTGTGCGTCTAATGTGGTACTGCGTGCATTGTCTGAATTTGTGGATAGTCGTTTCGCGGAGAGTTGGCTGCGTGGCGAAAACTAGCGCATCCAAACATTCTCCCGTTTATCGGGGTGGTGTGGGTAGATAACATGTACCTCGGCATGGTCTCTCCTTACATGTCCAACGGGTCTGTATCCAAGTATCTCACCAACCACCCAGAAGCCGATGTGCTACAACTAGTATGGAATGTCCCCTATTTATTTCCCATCATATTTACTTATGCTTACAGTCCAGCTAAACGACGTAGCAGAAGGAATGAACTATCTAGCGTCTCAAACTCCACCGATCGCCCATGGTGACCTCAAAGGGGTAAGTCTCGTATCTCTTGTTCGCCCCAAACTTATCCAACCCATCGCCATAGGCAAACATCTTAGTCGACCAAGACGGCCGGGCCTGCATCGGCGATTTTGGCTCATCCCGCTTCATGGATCCCACCCCCATCAACACTGCGATTGGGGGTACGTTTCGGTGAGTTTACTCGCGCATTCAGGGGTATCTCAATATCAAGAGGGTTTCTGTGCTGGGGCGTAGATGGATGGCACCAGAACAACTTTGGGCGGAGAAAATGTTTGTGTCCCTCTCTGCTGATATCTTCTCATGGGGGATGCTGGCTTTCGAGGTATGTTCCACAGTTTTCGTTTGTTGGTACAGCTAACGACTGGCAAAATACCTTGGTCGGAGGTTCAACAAGACTCTGCCGTAATTACCAAGGTCATTGCCGGCCTACGACCCGGGCGACCACCTTGTGCCTCCGATCAATGCTCAGCGTCGGCGTGCAAATGTTTAATGGGCAATGACACGTTTTGGAAGCTGGTTCAGTGGTGCTGGGAGGACATCCCAGAAAAACGGCCTGGCATTGGACAACTGTGCGAAGCGCTAGTTGCGATGCGTACCAATGGGGAGGGGGAAGCGATAGTAAGTGACACCGAGGCTGAATGGGAGGTGGTGCGTGCTCAGGTGTGGTGGACTGCATGGTGGTCTAGTGGTTGCTTGTCACTGTATTTAATATCTTGTTATATGCTCCGTTCATATGTGTATGTGCATTTCAGTATGCTCGATATCTGCTATCATATTATGTTTCCTGTTTGTATATGCGCTTGGATGTATGCGCGCATTGTATATGCGGCCGTATTGGTGGGATAGTCGCCGTGTTTCTTTCCGTCACGTGATATTCTCCCACGTACCAATTATCTCATGCTCTCGTTTTTCATTGCCGGTATGCTTTATGTTGTGGTACATTGTCACGCTTTCTCTATATGATGTTCTCGCTCCATATCTGTTTCCCTTCTTTCTCTCTCGCTCATTGTCTTACGTGGCTTCCGGATATTGTTTAAATGCAGTTTTCATTGCACACTCCTAATCGCACAGTCATGTCATTTTATTTTCTAGGGCTGTTTCCCCTTGATGAATTATTTCTAAGACCGTAACATTGATGCTCTGCTACTTTTCAGGTTCGATACGCAATTCAAGTTTGCCACGTAACGTGCTTCACAAAGTATAATATGATGCGTCAAGTGAGATACAATACACATATAGCGCGCACAATCTGATGGCGCATGAGAGACGTCACATGGATAGAAAAAGGTGGGCATGGGCGGGTGGGCGGGTGTTGTCGGGTGTGGATGGATAGAAAACAATCAGGGAGTACAAATCCGATCGATGTTCGAAATGAGAAGGAATGAACACAGGGATGGATAATAGTAGAACAAACAGGATGACGAAATGGACAATATTAATATACGAATTGGCGCCAGAGCAAGAACGAGATGGTATGTAGGCGAAAGGAAAGGCAGGTCGAGGGTGGTCTGGGTGGTCGATCGTGCGACATGTATATTTGGGTGGGTGATGATAACAGTAATAGAGCGGCTGAGAAAGATGGCGGGATAGACACACCGAGAGCACCACGCGACAGTCTATATCGTCAGATGTCGAAACAAGCGCAGTGGAGGAAACAAAGAGAACGGAGAGTTGAACGAGATCTATGGAGGGAAATCACACGGGAAACATCGATTATGCTGACACCTTGTCGAATTCCTGTATGAGGAGGTCCCTAGGTGGCACCCGAGGCTCTCCAAGCACAGAAATCTTTCCAGCCATCTCCTCGACCTTGGGTTTTTCAATGCTCGCAGCGTACATGAATCGTGCGAGCCACTCGTATGTCTTGGGCACATCGATGCTAATGTCGTCTGCGAGCTCCACAGTCGGCATCAATCCACGCTCGAAGGTCTCGGGTGTGTAGACTCCCTGCTTGTGTGCGGCAGCGAAGAGTTTCTCGGCAAGAACGACGACCTTGTTTCCTCCATCGAACGCGGCGGTGACCATCTTGTCCACGAAGATGTGCCGGTGTTCCGTAGGGAGCGTCTCGAGCGCCAGGATCGCCTCCTCGACATTCTCCACACCCAGATACTCCTATACTAAGGTCAATACCAACCCATAATCTATAGAACGAGGGAACACACCTTAATATCCTCCTTAACCTTCTTCTGCGCCTCGGCTTCGGACATCGCAGCGACCTCGGGCGCAGCGTCTGCCTCTTCTTTCTCTTCCGTCTTCTCTGCGTCAGCCTCCGCCTCCGCCGGTTTGCTCCTCGGCAACAAATTCAACCGCTTCCTCACGCTTCCACCTTCAACTGGAGGCGCTCCACCCGGACCTAGATCCATGCTCGGCTTTCGGCTTCCCGCTCCACCACGCGCAGCAGCAGGCTCCGTCGGCGGTGGTCCATCAGACCCAGCAGCGCTCAACGCAGAGAACATATTCGCGCTCGAATTTGACCGAGACAGACTTGCGTCCCTCCCCTTCGGGTCCTTCTTGTTGAAGACGCTCGACGGGCCGAACGAGAGCGTACTAGCTGGTTTAGCGATTTTGCCGAACTGGGAGAGGTCTCCTGCTTTGGCGGGGGGTCGGACGGCGCTCGCGCCGCCTGCGACGTTCCACCCGTCGGCTTGAGGGCCGTGGTCTCCACGGTCGCCGCCTCGGCGGGACCCACCACGCTGGATGGCATTGCGACCATCGTCACCCCGGCTGGTACCATGTTGGCTTGAAGAGGAAGGCGCGCCGGGCGCGCGGGCTTGCCAGTGTCGTGCGCGGAGCTCAATAACATCCTAGTCCCGGCCACAAACGCTCAACATCTTGATAATGTAAACCACACCGGAATGTGCGTACCTGTAACATGAACTGCATACGCGAATTGATATTGCTTCCCCTTGCCATTTCCTGCATTCGCTCGAAGTAGATATCCATATGGTTTCGCGCCTTGGCGTTGTCCAAGCTTTGTCCGACGGTCGTCAACAGCTTGCACAAGCTCTCGATTTCCTCCTCCTCGGGGTTGATCACGTTGGAGAGGAGTTTCTTGATACATTCGTGCATGATACGTTCCGTAAGCATTTGCAACTTGAACAGCTCGCCAATGAACCGGACGAGACCAAGACCTTGTCGCTTGGCTTTGGCAGCCGCATAGTACTCCTCGGAGTAAAGGACAGCCTCGCCGTTAGCCTGGCTAGCTGCTTCAGCGGCCTTGTCATCTCCGGCTTTGCTAGCAGCGAGCGCAGCAGCAGCCTCCTTGGCCGACCAACCTCGCTCGAAATCCTCTTGACACCGGTTGAGCAAGTACTTCCGGAACAACGTGCCACCCATAATCGGTTGCCCGTCCGCTCCTCGGATCGTCTCGTCCTGCACGCTCGGAGAAACCCGTTCGACCATCTTGCGACACAAGCGCGCGTACATCTCGCTGAACGCAGCCTCGTCCTTGGCCTTTTCGAACACGAGCTTGATGACTTGCATGAGCGTCGCGCCGTCCTTCTCTTGTTCGGACCTGTTGGCATATTCGATAATCTGGTCCGAGATCGAGTCGAACTTGTCCATCGTGAGCTTATTGAGCAGCGATTTGACTTTGCGCTCGACCAACGCGCGGGCTTCGATTTGCTGAGGTGTCCTCTGCGTGCTCCCCGCAACCCATCGGTTCTCGCTCTGCTCGAGTGGAGCGACAGGCTCGAACGAGGCCATCTGGTTGACCGGCGTCTGGAAGCCACTCCCACGCATATTATCTCCACGGTTGCTTCCCCTCTGGCTCCTCGTCCTCTTCGCCTCACCGCGCGGCCCAGGTCCTCCAACACCTCCTTGACTCGCGCTGCGCGCCATTGGGGTCAAGCGACCACTCGCACCAGGAGGGAACGGAATACCGCCAGGTCCGCGCGCACTCGCTGTCGAAGCCTCAAATCGAGATTGGCTGTCTCCAAGACGGGAAGGCGCAGCTTGGAAATTGCCCATGGTGAATCCACCCTTGGCGAGCGAGGCATTCCCAAGTCCAACTCCGATCGAATTTTGCCTTTGCATGCCAGGTCCACCGCTCATCGAATTAACACGACGACCACTGGCCCGTGCACCCCCTGGATAACTGGGCGCAGCGCCGGACTCGCCGGGTTCGAGTCCGATAGCATCGAGAGGAGGAAGCGAGTCCGGCTTTTCTTTGCATACGTTCATGAACTGTAATAAGAAATCCCTATCGTACCTACCCAACCCCAAAACACAAACACATCAGAATCGATCGAGAAAGATGGGGACGATCACAAATATCGTACCTGAACTTCCCAGGCGTAGCCGCGATGTTCAAATCAGGATTAGGCGTCTTGATCGTCTCGGGGTAGCTCACTGCGTTCAGATCCTCGATAATGCGTGCGCTTGCGAGGGCGGAGGGGGGAGCCGCACTCCGGTTGCCCTGGGCCGAGGTGAGGTCCAGTGGGCCGGGAACCGGGCGCTTCGGACGCTCGCTGGTGGGAGGAACGGTAGTGGAGATAGAAAGGGGAGACGGGCGTTCGGGGACGGTGGTGGGTAGGAGACCGTTCGATGTAGGTTTGGGCGAATCGACGGGGGAGAGTGTGTCGCGGGCTTCGGCGGCGGCTTCGGCAGCGGCGGCTGCTTCGGCGTCGGCCTTAGCCTTTGCTTCAGCGGCAGCGGCAGCCTCTGCCTCGGCTTTGGCTTTAGCCTCAGCTTCTTCCTTGGCTTTGGCTTCAGCTTCGGCTTTCGCCTTGGCCTCCTCCTCGGCCTTGACTCGAGCCTCCTCTTCAGCTTTGAGCCGGGCCTCTTCATCTGCTTTGGCTTTCGCCTCAGCTTCAGCCTTCTCCTTCTCAATACGCTCTTTCTCCTCACGCTCGAGTCGATCCTTCTCTTCCTTCTCTTGTCGCTCCTTCTCTTCCCGCTCGACTCGTTCCCTCTCCTCTCGCTCGACCCTCTCCTTCTCCTCCTTCTCCTTCCGTTCTTTCTCTTCCTTCTCCTGCCGTTCCTTCTCCTCCTTCTCCTTTAGCTCCCTCTCCTCCTTCTCCTTCGCCTCCCGTTCCAACCGCTCCTTCGCCTCTTTCTTTTCCCGCTCTTCCTTCTCCTTCGCCTCCCGCTCCTTCTCCTCCTTCGCCAATCGCTTCTCCTTGTCCTCTGCAGTTTCCATCCTCACAGCCATACTTGGCCTCTTCTGATGTAAACTAGCAACGCCCGCCCCTCCAACGCCCGTGCCAACGCCTGGAGGGCCTTGCCCCATCCCGGGGACTTTAGGCGAAGGAAGAGCACCATCAAACGTCACCGCGCTTCCGTCGGGCGTGCTTATTCGCACAGCTGCTCTTCTAATTGTGCTCGGAACAAAAGCTGGTGCAGCGCTGCTGAGTTGAGCGGTCGCAGGGGACGGGGCACTGGCCGGCGGGAACACATTTGTCGAGATCGGGGGTAGTGTGTGCGGGTGGGGATGAGGGTGAGGATGGGGAGAGGTCGTGGTAACAGGTGGAGTGGAGGGCGGACGAGGTTGAGCGGGTTGGGTGCGGGGAGAGTGTTGCATTTGAGGAGTGTGTATTTGAGGAATGTTGTGGTGCGGGAGGGGCGAGTGAGCGTGGTGAGGCGGTTGGTGCTGCTGTTGCTGTTGATGCCAGTATTGCATGTACTGAGGGTCGTACCCCTGTGGAGGATACTACAAAAATCATAAGTAATCGGTAAATCAGAAAGAAAAAGATAAACCGGGGCGTACATAATACCCCTGAGGACCCCACTGAGGCGCTGGCATGTGGTGCTGTTGGTGTTGATGATGCGGATGGTGCTGGTGCGGGTGTAATGGCATGGCGCCACTCATCCTCGGGCTGCCAGCAGGCCTCGGCCCGCCACCCGAGTTCTGTGGACCCGCAAGCGGCGGACGCGAGAGCTGCGGACTCCTTGGGAACTGTGACGGTCGATCGCCAAACGTGGACGAAGGGCCACGGGGCGTGCCAGGACCGGCAGGGGCCGGAACCACAACCACCGGAGCTTGGGCCGGCGTTTGGACCGGTGTTTGAGCCGGAGCAGGCTCCGACACAGGAGGAGCGGAGGGGGGTGCCACACCACCGGGTTTTTGGAAAAGCGCATGGATGTTAACAGCTTTTTTGGGCTTAGGGGTAGAGGTCGACGCAGGGGGCGTGCTCGCTGCCGAGGGTGTGCTCGTGGCTGCAGCGGCCGGTTGCTTGGGCGTGGGTGCGACGACCGAAACGCCATTTGGCTTTGCGGGGGCTGGGGCCGCCGCAGGTGTAGGCGCAGGCGCAGCAGCGGGCGTTGCCACTGGTGCGGGTGCAGGTGCAGGTGCAGGTGCGGGCGCCGGCGCTGGGGATGCGGTGGCAGCGGGCACAGGATCTTGTTTAGGCGGTTCTAACACAGCAGGCGGGGTCGGCGCAGACGGTGAGTCAACCGAACCAAAGCTAATAGAGCTTGCTGCAGATAGAGCAGACGAATGAGCACATGTGGCAAATAATAAAAATTCATATAGACTCACTGGGACGGTGCCCTGTGCCCGCGATGCCGCGGCTGACAGTGACGGCTTTTACGGGCCCCGGCCCCGCGTTGGGCCCGAGCATGCTCTGGCGGCGCGAGTGGGTTGGTGGGGCATTACTAGCGGGCGACTGGGCGCGCGATGAATTCGATCCGGAGGCCGACTGTGGGGGACCTTTGGACCAGGCCGAGTTAGCGAGCGAGGCAGATGGATTCGATGCCTTGGATTGCGGAGCGGGTTTGACAGAACTGCTCATTTCTAGTGGCGAGTTAGCCAAATCCATATCCCTCACAGCTACTTACGAGTCTAGGTGTAATGCAGTCTACTTTGCTTTTGGACGAAGGGTCGTCGACGTCGTGGCGGCCGTGGGGGCGTCAACAAGTCGGAAGATGAGAAAAAAAAAACTGGTCGTAAAATAGACCCGGCCTGCAGGCTTGCTCTGTCGAACAACAGAGAAAGACAATGCAAAATGCGATTTCGACGCCGGAGTCAACGACTGGCGAGGTTACAATTGGGAGGTCCAACAAATTTACTTCTCACAGCCACATTCAAACTACACAGCACCACCGCCACTTAGTCGCCACTTGACTACCCAATCCCACTCCTCGCATTCACCTCACACGCACGCGCAGTCGCCTAACTGCTCGTTGTTTAAATTACAGTCAAAACCGCCATGATGGAACGGGTCGGTGATGTTTTTATTTGCGGTCATTCCGCAATCACAGTATTTGTAAAATCTCCGATGGATCAAACAAAGCTTACACATGCGCATATTCTATACCAAAAGTAGAGACTATACATCTGGATCACTAGGACGGAGCACTTACCCGAGAAGATGATTAATTAGCCGAGAGGAATTTCAAATAAAGTCGGTGGAACTCTTATTCACGGTCATTCCATGACTGCCAGGTTTTATCATCGGGGTAACGACTGTACCTCACAATTACGTACAGAGCAATTTTGGAACTGACTAATCAACAAATCAGACAAATATTCAGACTTGACTCAACCTTGACAAACGCTGTGTTTAGACCCCTGAATGGTGTGAACAAACATAGTAGCGCACGATTTGTAATCATGCCACACGTTGCGGCAGAGACGTCTCTAGGACTCACCCGAAAGCCTAGCCCGGTCCATGTCAATGTCCATCTTCTCCTATCCCCTTGAATGCGACTCGGCCGGTTCCACAAGGATTGCGATGATTTCGAGAGCGCCCGAACTAAGTTATTTTGGGTCACAGTTCCTCGGGGGAACAATTCAAACAAAGCACCCCCTCTGGATCATTAGGCTGTGGGCGAGGCGGCTCAACGCAGTGCGTGGGGACCTCTCCGCTTGTCGAACTCCCTCTGACCCACACACACAATCCTTCGGGTTATGATCGCTTTTTGGAGCACTCTACCACTTACCGTAGATACAACATTCATGCTACCTTTCTTTTGGATCGTCTGATCCTGGCTCTACGTCTCGTACCACCACCGCACCCAAGATGTACTAAAGCTGGGTTGAGCCATTAATGCAACCTATTGGCTGATCAGAATTTGTAGAATTGGGCGCCTCTAATCGCATACAGCAACACCGATCTTCAAGATATATCAGACGGCCGGGGCCGGACTTGCTTAGCCTAAGTTATGCGTACGTCCCACCATTCAGTTTTGTTTCCGCCTCGCTGCCTGCGCAGGGCCATTTAGAGAACGAAACAGCAAAGTTCCATTTGTCTTTGATGGTGATATGCCGCTAATATTCCAACCGAGCTTAGAGTGTACCTCGAGTTGATTTCGAGTGGCTGTTGTCCGTTGCCACTCAATTATGCGTGGGTCAACCGGTGGATTACACCATGAACAAAGGCGACGTCCGCACTCCCAAACAGTCCTGGACTGTCTCCCAGCCTGATAGCACCTGCACACTCCGTGGAGCATTCCAAAAATGCTCCGAAGGCACCTAATGGCGAGCACCATTTACAACGTATCTTCGGTTAAGTTGAGAGTGTTCAAATACTTTGACACTTTAGCGATGAAAAGGGGGTTTCGGGGCGCGCAGCACTGGAGCTAGCGTTAAAGGATCGTGTCCGATTGATAGAGTCTTGGAACAAGAACAAAGCTATGGCGGCTCGATCACAGCAACGCGGTTGGATTCAAGCACACAGCCTAGCCGAGTTTTGGCTCGTGGTGTGAACACGGTGCTGCGCGAATGACTAAATCAGGACAGAGTCCTGGTCTTTGCTATGTTCAGGGGTTTGAACTAGCGCTCTTGCCAAAATACTGGTAGGAAGGTGCCGAAAGTAGTGTCGTTAAACTCACAGGAAACACGACTAAGTGAGTGAGCTGGAAGATTTGAGGGAATAACAGTCTTACGAATTTGGGGCTGCCCTGAGCAGGTGCACCAATGAAACAGAACGCATGCTCGCACATCATTTTGTTGACCTAATTGGGCCTATGTTCTCCTAGGTGCCGCACGTTGCCCACTTTTCGTTGAATCGGGGAGCTGGAGTGATCAGTACTTCTGGTTCGACCATAGGTTTGGATCTCGCACTGTTTTCTATTGTAATTCACCTTTGGTGTAGCGTTGCTATTGATTTTTTTTCGGGACATGATGATGTGTATATGCGGCTGAAACGGGAAAGGAGGGATTTTTAGCCGCCGAATAGTAGCGCCGAGATGAGTCAGCGTCCAACTTTTCGCGTGCAAGTCGCTTCGAACTCTAAGATCTCACGCATGTTCTATGGTCGGCCTCTACTTATAATTTATATCTAGATCTCTCCCGAATAAATAAATAAAACCTCAAAATGAATGTAGGCGTTCCAGTCTATCCGCTTGGCAAAGAGCCGTTGCCTCCAGGTCTTACGGAGGAAGACCGGCCTGCTTTGATGCAACAGCGGAAAATGGAAAACTGGATGAAAATGGCTTCGGAGAGCTGTGCTTTTAAAACCGTCCTCTCTGGCGGAGTTGGTACGCCACAAAACAGCCTAATTTACGTCCTGCGCTCTTGTACTTACCGTGCGAATGCGGTGTGAATATAGGATTCGGGCTAGGCGCTGTGTTTTCGCTTATGAGCACGTCGTTTGCCTATGAAGACCCGATGAACAAACTTGTCAACGATACGAACATGACCAACACCCAGAAAACGTCCGAGTTTTTTAAGAGTACCGGTCGGAGTATGTGGCGCTCAGGAAGTGGATTCGCCAAAGTTGGTGCGTTGTATTCAGGGGTAGAGTGCTGTATCGAAGGGGTGAGTTCAACTCAGTGGTGCATCCTTCCGCGAATCTCCGTTTCTCTACTTGTGCTAGTGTCTTAGACACTTGCGATTGTTATACGGGGCGAGATCGCGGTCGCGCTTTTGCCTCCAGGCAAGTTGTTGCCCGCGACGCTTGTCCGATTTCATATTCCCACGACCGACTTGACCCAGTCCTTTCTCTGACTGACCGCAACCACGCTCTACTAGTTCCGAGCCAAGAACGATATTACAAACGCTGTAGCCGCGGGGTTTGTGTCTGGCGCTGTACTCGCGCGGAACTCAGGTCCACGTGCTGCGGCGGGGGGTGGACTGGCGTTTGCTGCGTTCTCGGCCGCTATAGATTTGTTTATGAGGAGGGAGACGTCAGAGTAAGTGGTTGGGATTTGTGAAATGCTCTAGGTCTTTCGTTTCCGGTCCATTCGAATCATATAATCCTTCACGGGAGAGCCAAGCCTAGTGCAGCGCAACGCATGGCAACATGTTAATTCACACCCCTATTCATCTGACACCCCTTCATTTTCCGCTCTACCACACATTTCCTGTTTCTATCTTTTCACCCGCATTTGAATGGATGCTGACTCGAATGAACCTGTAGCGACGACTGAATTGGGAGCGCCTCACCGCTTTCCGAAACATACTAATTTATTGGTGCCACCGCACATTCTGGACGCCTCTTCAGGCGACACCTTCACCGCCGCTCCGTCATACATTGTACATCATAGTAAATCCTGTTTATCATCCGTCCGGAACCGCTGTGACCAATCCCCCGGGGCACCTTGTCCCTTCATGAGTACTTCCGGTCGAGACACATCTTATTAGAATATACAATAACTCGGAGGGGCCGGTCCGGCTCGTCGGCCATCGGCATCTTGCTATTCGGGTGAGCATGAATTTCGTTCTTCCGCTACGGCCAGGGTCAGCGAAGATTCGATTGATCGTTCCGGACTTTTTCGACACGATCTCGTGTCATCCATAATTACATGTCGTCTCCTCACTAATTAAAATTAATTCGCAGAGACTTCGCCTGGCCCGATTTATGTCACTGATACGCATTCATCGACCCCTTTCCGCCAATTGGACCCATCCCGTGGGATCTATGCGGTATCAGTCGAGATAAATTCACCTGCACCGCACTGTTAGAGATTCGCTATAAACCAACTGGTTTCACCACGAGACCCAACAAACTACTCTAATAATCTCCTGTGAATCGAAGCGGACATGGTTAACCGCGACACTCCCCGTCGAGGGGCACAGATGCCTTGTGCTCAAATAGCTCAGTCCCCGTTCGTCACACCCGAAGCGCCTCAATACTTTCCGCCGCTCATGTTTGGCTTTTTCGCCCTGTTATTGTAAGTCCTAGCCATATACTAGGCTACGAGCATTTGCCATAATGTTCCAAGCTCATGACTTAAATTAGATCCTCCATTTTTCAGCTTTTCAGCACCCGGTCATGCCGATTAGGGGCGACGCTGCACCTCGTTATGTTCTCTCTGCACGTGCTGTGCCTTTGCGCAAGCCTTTAAGACTTGTTTCTTCTGCTGCATTCCCTCTACCCAGCCTAGTTTTGCCTTGTGAAATCGTTCTCCACTCTGAAATGTATACTAGTCAGCGATCCCACCCGTGCATCGTGGTTCCGCATACACATACCGCTTGGTTGAGCACCCTGAAACTCTGTTCGGGCATCTCCAGGGTGCTCCCCATCCCCCGTATACTCGAAATACGTCTACGACTTACGGCCCGAAGTTGCGGGGAGGTTAGTCAAGCCAAACAAGTAGCCACTGGAGGGGCTTATCCCTGGAACGAGACCCTCTGTCGAGGCGACCCGGGGTCCTTGTCCGGTAGATCATACGCCGTTCGATGGGTCTGCCTCTCCTTTCATGTCGGCATTTGCTGGAGTTTTTTTTTTTATCTGGTCACCAGGCCGCTTGTATGGCGCGCCTTAGGGCTTGGCGTTGGTAGTGCCACCAAACCTCCATTAAGCGAAACCCCCCGTTGTTGTTTTAGCGTCGGGCGCTAATACCCCACCCCCCCTGGATCCCAACAAAACCCGGCGGACACTGTAGGAGGCAAGACATCAAACCTAGCCCGCTTCACGCTACCGAGCACAGCAACCTGTAAGCGTTGTTGACCGCTAATCCGCTCGTTCATTTACTTACATTTCAATTTATCAAGTAAATTCACAGGGACACGGATACGCCGATCCTTGACGTTCCACACGAGCGAGAAAAGTTTGGCTACTCTATGAGAGAGGGGGGAAGTAAACTTAATACAAGCACTTAGCGAGTTCTAGCGTTCAGGCTTACGGTCGACTTTACTTCAGGTTTTTCTAGATCAAGCATCGTGCCCGCCGACTCAAGCTATGTAAGACATGTATTCAGAGCTATCTGTGGTCCACCCAGCATAGTGGTGGTTGCGAGTGGGTTTTACGCATTATATATGCTGCGTGAGCACTGCCATGTTCCAATGAAATACGCCGCACACGCTGTAGTTGTCTAACTATCTGCACATGAATACCTTTCGGTTTGCACCCCCATATCATGCTATCTAGTGTCGCTAACGGCATAGTATTTACCCCGCGATTGTGTTCATTGTAATATTCTTGAGGTGCGCGAGCTCCTGTGACTGGACAGATGAAGCCGTCAGATTTTCTTCCTGATGTCTTTAATCATTTCCCGTTAGGCTAAATCGTCCTTAAACTCAAGATCGGTATGTTTTCTCATGTGAATTCTCAGACCACGTTCTCTAAGCAAATCCTATCTGTCAAAAAAACCAGGATTCTAGTCTTCATCGGTACTTGAGAGGGTGGGAGATAGGCTCCAGTAGTCTAAACCACGCTCCTGCGCCGCATTGTCATAGCATAGAGCCACTATAAACTCAAGTGGGTCTCCCAGCGGTCCAACGAGGCATTCCAACAAAGCACTACCCCTTCCGCCGAGTAGCTCAGATGCCTTGCGCTCAAGCAGCTCAACCTTTGTCCATCGCGCCTGAAGGATCCTAATGCGCTCCGCTCGTGTTTGGCCCGTTTTCCTGTTGCTGTAAGCCATAATTATGTGCCCGGGTTGCAATAATCTCTTATGGGTTCTGAGCTCACGACTTGAACAGATTCTCCATTTTTCAACTTTTCAGCAGTCAACCAAGTCTGTTGGAAGCAACATCAATTCATTTTATTCGCTTTACCAATGTTGTATCTTCGCGGAAGCTTTTAAATGTAAACCCATCGCGATCCTGTCCTTCCATCATGTATTCTATATTTTGGTTATCACCACTGTGCACGACGGATGGGATTCAAGTCGCAATGTCCTCTCATCCAAGGTTGTGGGAAGCTCATGCGAATCGACATGCTGATCTCGGGGGTTGTTTCTGGGGTCCTTGTCCCATTGGGCGAGTCTTACTCCTCTCCACCACCTCGATGGGCAACCCGTCCCCAACGCGCGAGTCACGACTTGGCAGGTCCTCTCCATCACACCAGTCTGCTTGTAATAAACACGCTAGGGATTAGGCTTAGTACCCCCGTCAGACCACGAATGTCCCAGTGAAAGACAACATCGATATAGGCGCCGAGTGCTGATGCCCCATTCTCTTTTTATTCCACAAATTCTAGTGGGTTTTGGAGGAGGCAAACGTTAGGCCTTTCCTACTTGACGTTTCCAAGCATGACGATCCGTGATGCGCTTTGTTCGTTGGTCCGCTCATTCATATTGTTGCTTACGTCTAAATCCATTGAATAAATTCACCGGGATACGGATACTGTACTCCAATACTCGTCGTTCCGGGTGGGTGGGAAGGGTGCTATCAACCTATGGAAGAGTAAGTAGTCAAGATACAGGGTCTTGCTACGCTCTAACATCGAAGCTTACAGTTCTTCTTTGCTACTACAATCATGAATTGCGCATAATAACCGAAATGTACATCCGACACGCAAACCGCCTAAATCAACCAGCGATCCAGCATGACAATCTGGTGGCTCTTCGGAACTACGTTTTGCCAGCCGCTGCTTCGCTCGACGTTTTTCTGAATTGCCCCGGCGGAAGTACCTGCCAGTACTATATGATCGACCATGATACAAGTCTATTTGCTGACCGCGTCAATCTACAACCATCGATCTCGGTGTTTCGGGCGTTAGAAACAATCTGCATCTCCGTAAGTTGCTCAGACAAAAAGAGACTAGTTGGTTACTTGAGCTAGTTTAACAGGCGCCCTCCTGAACAAAGACAGGGCGCATTTGGAATATCGTATACGCTGATACACAAAAACTACCTCGGAGCTGCCCGAACGGACCCGAGACAAGTAACATGCTTGGTGAGCAATGAAGCTTCTCGCCCGTTAATAGCCTTTTCACGCCACGTGTAGACCATATGGTATCAGCAGGGTCGAATTGTCTATTCATTTCCCCCGGGTATGAGGCGTACGAACTGGTACTTGATAGGGAGTCTTCTGGTTGGCACAGAGCTTGCCTGAATTGGCTGTTTGGTGCATGGTTGGATTTATGGGCCAGGTACGTTGTTTGACCACCGTACTTGATAATATTCGCTACAAAGCTCGAGGAATGGGACTTCTAGGTTCGAAACACCCAGACACATAATATAGGCGCGCTAACTTTGTAGAAACGCACACTAGGTCATAGTCGCAACGCGGACCTATACGGACAATAACGGCTACGGTCGAGGGAAAATACCACTCCTCGGCATACAGAAGTCTGCACTCCCCACCAGAGGTCCCGAGTTGCACATTAACCAAATCGAAAACCTATGAGTTAACGTTATCATGTATACCCACCATTGACGGGCATTACTAACACACCCACCCGACGAATGACCGGTCGCTGTAGCTGCGGTAAGTGATTAGCTAACCGAAACACGATTTACTGAATAACCTATATGCTAGGGCCGAATCAATGTGGATGCAAGTAACTGTTCTAAGCCCATAATGCGAGCTTGCATCCCCTCCCGGTTTCCTTACATTTGGTGCCGCATTTATTACTTACAACGAAGTCGAAATCGTACCTCAAGTGACCTGTGGTACATCAGGGATGCTGGCGGATGGGAGTGAAGTTTACGCATTGTATATGCTACAAGAGTATCGTGCCCGAGACAGATACGCCGCACATGCTGCCAACCTCTGATTGTCTTTATATGTATATATGCCCCGATTTGCACCTGAAATCGCGCTATTCAGTTTCGTCAGTAGCACGGCTCTTAATCCTGCGGTTTCGCTTGTGATTCTATGGTTTTAAGACGAGTCCCCCAAGAATCAGACGCACTTAGCCCAGTTTGCAAGTCGGATTTTCTTCTGGATTTCTTTTATGGTTCTCTTTTAGGTCAAATCACCCTTAAACCCAAGATCGGTGTGTTTTCTCATCTCATTTTACAGTGGTACGAGCTCTCAAACCACAAGCTTGCCCGTCCCGGTTTTCAAGTTAACTGCCAAGATTCCCAGTCCTCACTGGTACTTGAGCGAGGGGTAGGCTCCAGTGGCCCGAACCTCGCTCCTGCGCTGCGTTGTCATAGAGCCACTATAAAGCCGAGTGAGCCTACCACAAGCCCAACGAGTTACCTCGGCAAGTCACTCGTTGAAGTGGATATGTCCAATCACCACCCCCTCCGTCGAGGAGCGCGGATGCCTTGTGCTCAATCAACCCGGACTTCGTTGGTCACACCCGAAGCGCCTCCATATGTTCCGTTGCCCATGCTTGGTCCTCTTGTCTTCTTGTTGTAAGCCTTACTTATACCCTCGGTTTCGAGTTCTAAGCTAACAGTCCGGGAAGATTCTTCATTTTCCAACTTTTCAGCACCAAGTCGAGCCCATTAGGAGCGATGCTTCAATTCATTTTATTCGTTCTACAAATGTTGTACCTCTGTATAATATTTTAGGTCTTGTTTCTTCTAAAGTAAAGCGATGTTTGCTATATTTTACACGCCTTCGCTGTACGCGCGACGGATGGAACAATTCTCGACCCAATGACCCATACCCCAAGATAGTGGCAAAGGATCAACCGGTCCGATGAACCGATACGACGGTACGAACGCCCACGGGGCTTGTCCCCAGGGTCCCACACTTTAGCGCACGACACCTCCTCAACGCATCAGTTGTTATTTAGTAGATTTCGTCAAGAGGAGAAGTGAGGCCACTTGTAAGGCGCACCTTAGGTCTTGGGGTTGATAGCGCCGTCAAGCCACCGTTGGTCCCGGTGTTGGGCGCCAACACCCCACCCCGCCCACCTTTACCCCACGAGATCTATGGTGTCTGTGAGAGGGAGGGCATCAAAACTGGTCTGCTTTACGTCAGTGAGTGTAATGATTTCCGAGTGGTGTCATCCTTGGTCTGCTCGTTCATATCGCTTACATTTAAGTTCATTAAGTCTATCTGTGACCATAATGACCACCGGATCCGCCAGTACTTGTCGTTGTAGTTGGATGGGAGGAATATCATCATCCTGTGGAAGGGTAATTGTGTTCGATACGGAGAATTGCCATGTGCTAACATTGAACTTCACTTTTACAGCTATGAATTACGCACAATAACGGAGATATATCCGACATGCAAACGTTCTCAGTCAACTAATGACCTGGCATGGCTATTTCGCAGTCCTCCGAAGCCAGGTCCAGCCTGCTGCATCCTCACTGGAAAATTTTCTACATTGCTCAGGCGGAAACACTTGCTGATACTATATGGTCGATCATGAACATAAGACTATCTGCTGGCTGCGGCAACGTACCGCTACCGGTCTTGGGGTTTCGGATGTTCGAAACAATCAGCACCCTCGTAAATTCGCTCAGGTGAAAAGGGCGAACTGGTGACTTGAACCGGTTTGATAAGCGCCCTGCTGGACGAGGAGTACTGGACCTATCTCGAATATATGCCGAAGGATGGAAACCACCTCGGAGCTGCCCGAACTAAGCTTCAAGGCACTCTTGCAAGCAGCATGCTTGGTGAGCAGTTAAGCTATTGAGTCTATCTGTAATTTTCTAACGCCACCTGTAGACTGTATAGCATCTGAAGGGTCGACCAGCCCATTTCACAGACTATGAGTACAAGGCAGACATACCAGCACATGATTTACTTGAACTGGTTGATTGGTGCGCAACTGGATTTATGCGTATTTTTCGTAGGTTGATTGACCACTGTACTTGATCACTTTCGCTACATCGCTCAAGTCGTGGGACTTTTAGGTTTGAAACATGGTATAAACGCGCGCGCTAATATAGGGACGAACACTAGGTGACAGTCGCAACGTGAGCCTATACAGACAATGTGGAGCTCGATTAGATAGAACGAATACGGCGGAGAGAAGACACCACCCTCCTCGACCCCTGCCATGCATCCAGAGGTCTGTATTCCTCGGCGGAGGTCCCGAAAAATATTTCAACATCGAAAACCTATGGGCGGATCGTATCCTGTACACAAAATTGGAGAGCACTACTCAAGAATCTATCCGGTGAGTGGATAGTCGCAGCAGCTGTGGTGAGTGGTTGGTTAATCGGGAAAAGTGGGTGGAAGTAGCCGATGTAAGCACGAATGGCTCATTCTTGGTCTTAAACGCAAGCTCACGCGATTCATGTCACTTACATCTGAATCTATTAAATAAACTTACAGTGATTCAGATGCGCCAATACTTGCCGTTCCGGATGGGTGGGAGGAGTATCATCATCCTGGGGAAGGTAAGCAAGCTTGACACGGGGGCTTGCAGCGATCTAACATCAATGTTACAGCTGTCCTTATTTCTACAATCGCGAACTGCGCATAATAACTGAAATGTATATCCGGCATGCCAACGTCCTCAGTCAATTGATGACCTAGCACGGTGATTTTGTGGTTCTTCGGAGCCACGTTTTGCGGACCGCAGCCTCACTCGAAGTTTTTTGGACTGTTCTGGTGGAAATACTTGTCGGCACTATATGGTGTTTCGGGCGTCCGGAACAACCTACACCTCCGTAAGTTGGTCAGATGAAAGGGTGAATCGATGACTTGAACTGGTCTCATAGGCGCCCTACTGAACGAGTATTGGACACATTTGGAATATACACTGGCGTGAAAAAGTATCCGATCAAGCTGGTACTACCTGTTAGGCTAAGAATTTGGACTCTATGCAATAGTATGAGTTGTGTGTATAGGCTGTTCAATTAGGATCACCCCGTCTGGGAAATCATAGCGGGGGGAATCATGTATTTCAGCCTGAAATACAGAATCACATAGGATTTCGACTTTTGAGAGAGCAACATTTAGATAAAAATAGTTATGCGATGCTGTAGAGCACATTTCTCTGAGTACTTTTTACTTTTGGAGCAAGTGGATTGAATCAGCTATTGCCGAGAAACAGAGGTTATAAGTTTCCCATTTTCATATGAGCATCCTCTTGCTCAGATCAAAACTGTCAAAACTGGGGTTTTGTATGTGATGTTTCTCGGCAATGGCTGATCCAATCCACTTGCTCCAAAAGTAAAAAGTACTCAGAGAAATGTGCTCTACAGCATCGCATAACTATTTTTATCTGAATGTTGCTCTTTCAAAAGTCGAAATCCTATGTGATTCTGTATTTCAGGCTGAAATACATGGATCCCCCCGCTATGATTTCCCAGACGGGGTGATCCTAATTGAACAGCCTATACACACAACTCATACTATTGCATAGAGTCCAAATTCTTAGCCTAACAGGTAGTACCAGCTTGATCGGATACTTTCTCACGCCAGTGTATGCCAAAAGATGAAAACCACCTTGGAGCTGCCCGAACGGAGCTTCAAGGCACGCTCGTAAGTGGTATGCTTGGTGAGTTGAGTAATTAAACTTTTGTGTCTATCTGCAGTTTCCTAACGCTAATACAGAGCTATACATCAGTCCACAGTTGCAATGTAAACCTATACGGACAATACGGAGCTCGACTGGATAGAACGGCTACGGTGGAAGGAAGACATCACCCCCCTCGACCTCCGTCATATATGCAGAGTTCCGCGTTCCTCGGCGGGGGTCCCGAAATACACCTCAATCGAATCGAAAACCTATGGGTGGACCGTATCATCTACACACACCATTGGCGGGCGGTACTCAAGGACTTATCCGATGAGTGAATAGTCGTAGTAGCTGCGGTGAGTGGCAAGTTAGTAGGGAAAAGGGATTTACCATAACATAATCCATATTCTAGAAAAAACTGGGGTGGGCGTAGGTAGCTGATTCAAAGTCCACAAGCAAGCTCAACTCCCCTCGCAATTTCCCCAGATCCAACACCTAGCAGGCGCGAGCGGTGTCCACGCGTTGTATATGCTACACGAGCATTGTGCTCGACGCAAATACGCTGCACACGATGTAAGTAGGATCACTCTTTATCCAAATACGCTCATGAATAGTCTTTGCGATATTAGGCAAATTACTTCCAAGCATACGAGTTACACGCCCATAGCCTACAAAAGTTGACAGTCGTTGTGCAGTTTCCGTAGGCTGGTGTAATCTCGCCGTTTAACTATATATACATATATACACACCCTCCCCCCCGATTTGCGCCCTACATTGCGTTATTCAGTATCATCAATGACACGACCTTATTCCTGTGATTTGATTGCCATTTTATGATTTTAAGACAAATCCCCCCAGAATCGGACGCACTAGCCCAGTTTGTAAGTTGGGCTTTCTTCCGGATTTCTTTGACAACCCCTTTTTAAGTCAAATCGTCCTTAAACTCGATATTGGGATGTTTTCTCATCTCATTTTGCAGTCGTATCAGCTCTCAAACCACAAACTTGCCCGTCTCGGTTTCCAAGCCAGGAACTTCCAAGATTCCCAGTCCTCGCTAGTACTTGAGCGAGAGATGGGCTCTGGTAGACCAAACCTCGCTCCTGCGCCGCATTGTTATAGAGCCGCTACCAATAGGCCTGACGAATTATCCCACAAGCCACAGTAATCAAAGTGAACATGAACAGCCGCTACCCCCTCCGCCGAGGAGCACAGATACCCTGCGCTCAAGGGGCTTGGCCTTCGTCCGTCGTACCTGAAGCGCCTCTCCGCACCCCATCCATACTTGGTCCTTTTATCTTGTTACTGTAAGTCGCGTTTTATATACCCCACTGCGACCTTCTGTTGTGAGATCTGGGCTCACGGCTCCAACAGATTCATCATTTTCCAACTTTTCAGCACTCAGTCGAGTCTATTAGGGACGACGCTTCAGCTCATTTTGTTCGTTTGTCAAATGTTGTACCTTTGTACAAGCTTTTAGGTCTTGTTTCTTCTGGTGCACAACAATGTATGCTATTCCTGGCTTCGCTATGCACGTTGGATGGAATCCTAGTCCCAATAGCCCAAGGTTGTGGGAGGGTCTTCCATGTCAAACGAACCGATATGATGACCCAAATGCGTGCGAGGACAGTCTCCGGGGTCCTCATGACGTTGAACGCTCACATTCCCTCCCACGACAACACCAAGCGATACGTCCCCAATGCATCTTGAATTAATCAGAACTAACGACGATGTCCATGGAAAACGGAACCTCAGTTCTATTCGACCCCGTGGCACATTGTGGGCAGGTTAGCCAAGTCAAACGAACCAATACGATGATACGAACATGTGAGTGGCAATTTAACAGGTTTTGTCAATCGGGCGCACCTAGTTTGCTCGTGGGGTGCGCCCTAGGGCTGGGAGTTAATGGCACCGTGATGCCGTCAGTAATGACTAGTGCAAAATATCAGCGTCGAATGTTAACGTCTAATCCCCATCTGGTAGCCTTCACAGGAGGCGAGACATCAAACCTAGCCCGCTTCACGCTACCAAACATGGCGATCCATAAATGATGTCGACCTTGATCCATTCATTCGTGTCGATCCCATGGCCTATAATTCAAGATTATGGGGGGGGGGTCTACCAAGCCACACGGATCGCTATGAGGACGCAAACGTGAGTGGTTAATTAGAAGATTTCCCAACCGAAGCACCTAGACCACGTAGAGTGTAAAACATGGACTCCTAGACCGAATCGACCTTACGGCATATAATCTCAAGTTGTGGGGAGGTCGATTAAGCCTGGTAAATTGATACGACGATACAAACGCGTGAGTTGATATTTGACGAGTTTTCTCAATTAGGGCATCCGGGTCGCTTGCGCGGTATACTTAGAGCGTTATTCGTGACTTGCGTCCAATAGCACCGGCAAGCCACCGTTAATGCCCCTAGTGAACGGCTTTCTCGCTGTATTTGGCGCCGAGAGCTAACATGTGACTCCCCTTTTGTTCCATAAATTTAGTGAACCCCGCAAGACGAGAGATATCAAGCCCGGTCCACTTCATGCTACCGAGCATAGCGACCCGTAAATGTTATTGTCCTTAGCTTGCTGATTCTTATCACTTACATCCGAATTCATTAAAATTTGTAGTGATGCGGATGCGCGGATACTTGCCGTTCCAGATGGATGGGAGGAGTATCATCACCCTTTGGAGGGGTAAGTAAGCTTGACGCGGGACTTGCAGCGACCTAACATCAAAGTTATAGCCGTCCTTATTTTTACAACCGTGAATTGCGCATAATAACCGAAATGTATATTCGACACGCAAACGTCCTCAGCCAAGTGACGACCTGGCACGGCGATTTCGTGGTTCTTCGGAGCCACGCTTTACCGGCCGCAGCCTCACTCGAAGTTTTTTTGAGGCCGCTTAGGTGGAAATACTTGCTGGTACTATATGGTCGATCACGAGCACAAGGCTATCTGCTGGCTGCGGCAACCTACGGCTACTGATCTCGGTGTCTCGGACGTTCGGAACAACCTACACCTCCGTAAGTTGCTCAGGTGACAGAGATAAACCAATGACTTGAGTTGGTTTAATAGGCGCCCTACTAAACGAGGGATACTGGACCCATCCCGAATATATGCCAAAAGACGAAAACCACCCCGGAGCTGCTCGAGCGGAGCTTCAAGGCGCTCTAGCAAACGGCATACTAGGTGAGCAGTTAAACCTTGAAGCCTATCTGTAGTTTCATAACAACATGTATAGACTACATGGCATCTGAAGGGTCTACTAGCCCATTCACTACGCGCTCGATGAAGTGACAGAACCCGGGTGCACGGTTTGTACCTGAATTGGTCGATTGGTGCGTAGCTGGCCTTATGCGCATTTTTGATATGTTAGCCGACCACCGTGCTTGATCACTTTCGCCACAAAGCCCTAGTGATGGGACTCCTAGGTTTGAAAGCACTCAGGACAATAGTATGTGCGCTAATACAGAAACGGACACTAGTCCACAGTCGCAACTTGAACCTACACGGACGACCCGGAACTCTATCGAATAGAACGGCTACGGTAGAGGGAAGACACCACCCACCCCGACCTCCATTATATATGCAGAGATCCGCATTCCTCGGCGGGGGTCCAGAAATCCACCTGAACCGGATCGAAAATCTATGGGTGGACCGTATAATATACACACACCATTGGTGGGCACTACTCAAGGATTTATCCGATGAGTGGATAGTCGCAGCAGCTGCGGTGAGTGGTGAATTAGTAGGGAAAAGGGATTTACCATAAACATCATTCATATTCTAGGCCGGACTGGTGTGGGCGTAAGTAGCTGATTCTAGGTATATAACGCAGGCTCAAGTCTCTTCGCGATTCCCTCCAGATCCAATACCGTTTTCGTCGCCTCTAGCGATGTAGGACTTGTACCCAAAGTTATCTGTGGTGCGTCCAGCATCCTATCGAGCGCGAGCGGCGTTGACGCATTGTATATGCCACGCGAGCATCGTGCTCTGAGGAAATACGCCGCACACGCTGTAAGTAGATTCCCCTTCAGCTGTACACGCTCCTGAACAGTCTTTGCGAACTTAGTCCAACTACTTCCAATAGTGGGAATCACATGACCATGGCCTGCAAAAACTATCGACCATGTACAGTCTTCCATGGACCGAAGTAATGTGGTCGTTTGGGTTCACCTGCGTGGGGATTGTACTAATCGTGACTTCTTTGGCTCTTACAATTGTTGGATCGTATGGCTATATCGTTTCTACTCTTTTTCTTGTCACAGCTGTCTACATATATGCGCGCGGTGTTCAAGCCACTCTTCGCGACTTTCGCCGCCTCCCCGCACGGTTCGGGATCTCTGACCCTCACGGAACGCCAGTACACGGAGGGGCTGAGCTTCAGGCTCTGCCGGTGCCCGACCTTTTCTTGGACAGTCCGGACGATAACGTACAACCGCGCAGCTGAGGTTAGTGAGATTGGTTGGACTGGGCCCACCCAATTTGACATCTGCAGTTCGTCCTAAGGCTTGGTGTCCAGGTAACAGGTGTGCCACTCTTGCCTATATGATACGATGTCTTACCAAAAATAGCGGAGTGCTGTTTGATTTTAGTATAGCTACCCTTCCATAGAATGAAAATATACCCTACGATTCTCCCCGCGTCCCACTCATCATGCCAAGCCTGAGAAAATAGTATCAGAGAACGGTTATCTAGCAAATAAACGCGAATCGGTCCCAATATCAGGGAGGATCGTCAGGGCTGTGAGGAATTTCGGGAAACCTAGGACCAGTTGTGACAGCACGTAAACTGCCAAAATCCGTGGCAGCCGAGTGCCGCACCCTGAAATTGAGAAAGTTGACACAACCAGCCCCATCGGTGTTTAGGACCACCCACGAGCGCCTCAATATTTGTGAGCGACTCCGAGCTCCGGATATTTTCGCTGGGTTGGGTCTCTCTATGTAACTGTGGCGTTGATAAAATCGGGCTGTCACAATGGTTGGAAAAACAGGTATTGCTGCTACAACTGATACAACTGGCAGGTCACCATTTTCGTGTGCCGAATATGGGTCTAGTGTCTCATCACACGGTTCCTCCGCTTACGACAGCGATCGGCGCGTGTGGTTATATGCGTGCAGATCGAACGCAGTTCGCCTCAAGGTTGCTAATATCTAGGCGAGTCCCGTGGCAAACATCGCAGGCTATGCGCCCTACCTAGTGTAGGACATGCACCCGCACAAGGGTGGGTGTGAATTATGCCTCCTTCTGACCTCCTCCACCTATCTCGTGCGGGTTGAGTCTCCAATCTAGTTGTTTGAAACAGCTATACCGCGAATACTAATGGAGTTCACAACAGAAATTCAGCGCGGAAAATATGTACTCTGCTCCGCCTTGTCTGGTGCTCCAAGGCGCTGCTTCCTCGACCAGGCGCCGCTTGGCCTTCGTGAGTCCCCCAAAGTCACTTTTCACTCGCCTCGGAGTGAGCGAAGCGGAGCAACCTGGGAAGCTTTGGGAAAGGGTTTCGAGGCTAGCACTCCGCGTCTTGAGTTTAGCAACTTATTATGTCCTACTTTGCCGTAGCGTTGTTGATCACCGGCGTGAGCCACTCGTATTCCTGACTGACAGATATGCCGTTTCGCCTACGCTCTTAAAAAGGCAGTGCTGAGCGGCTTTTTCGCTCTGAACTCATAATTGAATAGTACTGCGCCGGGCGCCACCCGCAAAAAGCGGATTTCCCCCCTTGTCTGTATCTCTGACGTTTGACAGAGTAGCGCAGTTGTCGCTTCACTCTTGTGAGTTCATGCCACTACTCCGAGGCGATCTTCGTTGTCGGCAAGATATCACAAACAACAACCTCATCGATCCGTCTTATGTTCTGGGTATAGTGCGACGCTTATGAAATAGAACCACTGTTATTTGATCACCCCTGGGTCGCTCGTGAGGCTTGGAGGGTTTACCTAGTTTTCAGCCGTGACTGCCGCAAGCCAGCTGGCCTAGGTGCGGTCTTGGAGAATGAAACGTTCAGCATTTTCCTCCCTAACTATATGCGGACAAAGATGCGTTGTAATGTGCACGATCACTATAAGAGCTCTGAATTTATGTCTCTACTACCAACTACTCTGATTCTTCTAGGTAAATATGGCCATCAGTTACTCTGTTCACCGAGGTGCGCAGATGGCCACTGTCCAGTGTTTGGCGCCAGCACCCATCGAATATTGGGGCTCCCAATTCGAGTGGAGCACTCATGTATACAATTACATCAGTTGTTTTCATGACCATATGCTCGCTGGGATAAGTGATAGCTACGATTGAGTCACCCAGGTTCGCAACACTTCTCCTAGAGCTACAATGGCGCTGACTCGCTGACTCCTCGCACACAAAGATCGACCTTCTGACTTGCTGGAGTTCTATCAGGATTGTGACCCACCTTTGCATCTTTGTAGACACCTGTCTTTGTCTACTCTCTCTTCTTAGTTAGAGGTTTATTCTTGCCACGTCGTTTCTGAATATTGAGGGGCTTTATAGTGGTTGTCTGCTCTACCGATGATTATAACTCTATTTGTTTGCACGGAACCACGTCCCTTTTGAGAAGGTACCATATGGCGGTAGCACAGTGGTACACCCGGGTGTCAAAGCTACTCACTAAAAGAAGGAAAGTTGAAGAAAAAGCTGCATGCGAACGACATCGAATCGCTCAGTGTATGGTAGTAACGGTAACTTTGATTGACGATTAGGTCAGAATGCCCAGGTCAAGACCCCAGACTCTCTTGGCACCTCCATTCGTGACGTCACGGTAACGTGCTAAATATATAACAATAGGCTCAATCGCCACCCATGCGATGAGGTTCCGGTATGTGCGTTGCCCGACTTGTTCAGTGCGCATTATTGTTCATCTACACGGCCTGCCGAAATATACTAATTTTTTGGCCCCATCGCACAACTTGGACGCCTTTTCAGGCGACACTTTCACCACTACTCCGTAATGCATAACACATCACAGTAACTCCCGTTTGTTACCTGTCCAGAACCGTTGTGAATGTCACACTTTACCCCTGATGAGCACCTCCGATCGAGATGCATGCGCTGGGTCTTGTTGGAGCATAGTCTGGCTGCTCGATTGTCGGGATCTTGCTTGGGTGCATACATTTTATGTGTTGCTTTGACTCTCCACCAGCCAAAGGCGACGGGGATCTCCAACTTCCGCGATTACCCCGAGACAATCCGTGATTAATACAGACATCCAATGTTGTTTGATTCATTGAAATGTTACTTTGCCCGATTTGTCTCATCAATGCGCGTTCCTAGGTCCTGGTACGCCGCGTGTGTGGATGACAGGCTACCCGTAGTTTTGGTGAGTGACCTTGATGCTTAAACTCAACTGCTCATGATGCAGGTGCCTCTTTATGCCGTCGGGTCCATTCTGTTGGATCTTTGGTTAACTAAGCTGCTCACTCTCCGTGTCGCACTATTGCAGAGTCACTATAAAACTGACCATGTTTCCTGCGGGTTCAACAGATTATCTCAACAAGTCACCCCATAGTCAACCTAGACATGTCCAATCGCCATGCCTCCCACCGAGGGGTGCAGATGCCTAGTGCTCAATCGGCTCGACCTCCATCTACTGCACCTACCTCGCCTCAACTTATCTCCTCGTTTATGCTTAGGCTTTTTGTTCTGGGCTTTCCAGGCCGAGTCATGGAGCTCGTTGCAGGCACGGACGGCGGCGTACCAGGAGCACATTTTTTTGGCACCACACTGAGGGATCGGTGGATGAGGGCTACCCAGATGGTAAGTTTTTTATGGGTTTGCGTATTCCTTCTACTTCGCCATTTGTTGATGTAGGTTCATTTCAGAATGCCATGATATTGCTGTAAGTCATGGCCAGAAGCCCAATTGTGACCTTTTGTTATGAGTGGCAAGCTCACGACTTGAACAGATCCTCCATTTCTCAACTTTCCACTGCTCAGTTGGATCGATCAGGGGTGGCTTTCCAGCTCATTCTGCTGGTATGCTCCACAATCATGCTCAAACGCGGATGGTGGGCTTGTGTTCAATTCAGCGATACATACAGCCCAATTATATTGGTAAGTTTGCTGAACATCGTGCGATGGCCCGAGCTTGGACTTACACAGTATATTGCTTCTACGAGGATGGTTTCCAAGTCTATTGGAATTGTACTATCTGTGTCTTCGCCCTGCAGATGCTGTGCCTTTGTGCAAAGCTTTTAGGCCTTTTATCCTCTTGCGTACTTCCCGCACCCGGTAGCTCTGTCTCGTGAAAGCGCTCGTCTCTCTGAAATTTAGACCCATCGGGGGCCCAAAACCTCGATGTGTTTCCGCGTACATGTGATTGAAACTCATAGGACTAAGTACTTGGCTATTCTAATATCATGCATTCACGCTACATGGCTCTGGAGAAACCAAGCCGGATAGATACTTGTACTATAGACTTGTATCTTATGTTAAAATTGTGTTCTGGATGAGCAGCCTATGCAATGAGCTAAGTGAATCGCGTAGCAGTCGTAAGCGCATACTATAATTAAGGCATCCCCATTGTACAATCCAGTCCCACCCAGTTCCATGACCGATACCCTAGGGTTGTAGAGAGGCTTCCGATGATGCAAACGCTGCGGGAGCGGCACCCTTGGAACTGTCCCTAGGACCGCGTTCTAAGCGCTTAATCGGGATATCCAGACTCCACACACGCAGAGGCGCCCTCATCCACACAAAAAGAACATCCACACAAAACACTAATCCTGAACTCAGCAACCCGTGCCCAATCCAGCGGGACCCTACACCAAAAACGCTATCGTCGATGTGGTTGTGCGGGCGCCTTCGGACTAAGGGCTATACCGCCATCACACGCCGTCGTTAATGACCTAGTGAAAATCCACGTTACTGCGTGTTGATGCCGATGCTAGCATCTTCTCCCCCCTTCACAAAATTTACGTTCCCCACCCATCTGAGAGAGATGAAGTTCCACCATCAAAACAGGAATTTCAAATCGAAATTGTTTGGATCGAGGATAGCGTTTTTGGTGTAGTGTCCCGCTGGGTTGGGCACGGGTTGCTGAGTTCGGGATTAGTGTTTTGTGTGGGTGTTCTTTTTGTGTGGATGTATGGGAATGCCTCTGCACATGCGTGTGGGTAGGCTTCGCGGGGGGCGAGATTTCAAACATAATCCGCTTCACGCCATCGAGCATTGCGAAGGGATTCCCCCCGACCCCCGTCAAATATGCGAAGGTCTACGTTCACCAGTGGGGAGTCTCGAAACTCACTTCAACCGAATTGAAATCCCCCGGGTGGACTATATCATACACACAGGCCATTGCCGGGCACTGCTCAAGAATTTACCCGATGCGTGGATAGTTGCTGTGGGTGCGGTGAGTGGTTAGTTACCCGAGAAGATTAATTTACTAAAAACAATATTTAACTCCCAGACTAGGTTGGGCTGCATCATAAGCTTATGTTCTTTCGCAGTTTTCCCTAGATCTAACATCGTATTCGTCACCTCGAGCGACGTAGGACTCGTACCCAAAGCCATACGTGGTGCATTAGGCGTCCCAGTGGCCGCGGGCGGGGTTTGCGTATTGTATATGCTACATGAGCACCGTGCTCTGGGCAAGTGCGCTGCACACACTGTAAACAAGCTACCCCTCACCCGTCTACGCTTCCGGGCCGTGCATGCTAATTTTGAGCAAGTTACTTCCAGGCCTAAGAGTCGCATACTCATTGTCTATGAAATAGTCAATCACGCACAGTCCCCCCTAGGCGAGGTGGTCTAGTTCTTTGACTTCACATATATAGTCATTGTACTATCGTGACTTCGTACACTCGCGTCGTTTTTACCTTCTCTCATTGAAGTAGTTCGGACAGAATAGGGTGACGAGGGCGAAGGAATCTTAATACTAGAAACAGCAGGGTGCAGTTTCATCTTAGCATAGCTACTGTTACAGAGTAGAACGAAAATTTTCTTTTCATCCATCTAACATGAGTGTATTCAACGATTTCCCCTCACATATCACTACCCCAGTCCCACTCGTGATGTTAGGCCTTAGAAGACAGCATTAGGGGACGCGTTGATTGTGATTTAGGGCCTCAATTTGATTTGATTTCAACGTCGGGGGATCGTCAGGGAAAAGCCCCTTGAGACCAAGGCCAACTGTGGCAGTGACAAACTGCCAGATCCGCGGCGATTGGTCCCCGCATGCCCGAACTGAGAAAGTTGCCACGGCTGACTTCGAGTCTTGTTGCGCACTTGCATTTTTCTTTTTGTACAACCGGGCCATGTCACAAGGGTTAGAAAAACATGCGGCTGATATTACGAGCAAGTCACTGACTGACTTTATGTGCTTTGCTGTCTTGTGTCTTGTGACGTGGTTCGTCTACTTAAGACGCTGATCGCCGCATGCGAATATATGCGTGTGGGTTGAACGGGAGCTGATATGTAAGCTAGTACTGTGGTAAACATCGGAGGCTATATGTATTGCCTAGTGCTAGAGTTTGCACCGGGGCGAGTAAACACTGCACCTTGTTTTTCACCTATCCTACCTATCTCGTGCAGGTCGAGTCCCTGGTTCTAGTGTTTTGAAACAGCTATTTGGCTGGTCCTAATGGTTCAAACGACGGATATTTCAGCACGGAGAACACGCACTCTGCTCTGCTTCGTCTGGTGATCTGAGGTACTGCTTTCTAGGTTGGGGCGCCACTTAGCCTTCCTGATTTCTACGAGTCCAATCACTTTTTATCCGCCCCGGAGCGATTGGACCGGAGTAATCCGGGGAGGTCTGGAAAGGGTTTCGAGACTAACACTCCTTGGCTCGCGTTTAGTAACTCACTATGTCTTACTATGTCGTAGCGTTGTTGATCCTCGGCGTGAATCACTCGTACTCCTGACTGACAGATATGCCATTTTGCCGAGGCGCTTAAAAGGGCAGCACCGAGCGGCTTTTTCGCTCTGAACTCGTAACCGCGTAGTACTGCGCTTGGCGCTCCCCCTCCCCCGCAAAAAGCGGAATTGTCTCCTTGTCTGCATATTTGAGGTTTGATAGCCCACCTTCAGGGGTCGAACTTGTGGCGCAGTCGTCGCATCATTCGTGTGGGTTCATGCCACCACCATGAGGTGATCCTAGTTGTCTGCAAGACATACTACAGACCTAGGCAACATTCTCATTGATCCGTTTTGTGTCCCGCGTATAGTAACGTCTATGAAATAGAATCACTGCTACTTGATCGCCCTTGAATCGCTCACAAGGCTCGAAGGGTTTCATCAAGTTTTCAGTCACGGTCTCCACAGGCCAACTTGCCAAGACGTTGCAGCGGATGAAATGTTCAGCACTTTTCCTCTTGACTAGAGTTGACGAAGACACGTTGAAATGTGCTTAGCTATTATAAAAGCCTCTATATTTGCGTCTCGAGCACCAGCCACTCTGACTATTCTAAATAAACCTGGTTCTACATGCCTATCAGTTACTCCGTTCACCGAGGCGCACAGATGGCTATGGCCCAGTCCCCCGCGCCCGCACTCATTGGACATTGGGGCTCTCAGCATGAATTCTACTTTATTCTCGATGCCATATTCCTTGGGACGCTCAGTCGGCTGAACCGTCTTTTCTACGAGGCGGACGGAGGAATAGATCCTATATTTCAGCGCGTCCCCAAGAGAAGTAAAACGGCTTTGTTGGTATGTTTTTGGTTGCTCGCGCCCGAGTTTTCAGTCGCAGTGGAGCTAAAACACTTTGCTTTTAGTGCGCTCTAGGGGTAGTGTGAGACTTGAATTTTTGGATAGGCTGGATTTACACCTTGACTGACAAACACCGGGCAGAATCGCTATCCCACAAGTCCTCAACACGAGGGCACGCTCTTTCAGAACCAGGCTCGAGCTCGGGGCACTCATGGATATGATCACCGCGACCCTTCGTATGTCCCGGACGCCCACTGGAATAAGCGATATCTTTCGTTGCACTACAAAGGTTCGTGATGCTTCTCCAAGAACTACAAACGATGCTGACTTACCGGCCCCGTCCACACCCAAAGGTCGAAATTCTGGCTTGCTGGAGTTTCGTGATGTGTTTTTCCTACCTTTGCATCTTTATCAACATCTGTCTTCATTTGCTTTCCCTCTTTGAGTAAAGACCAGTTCGTGCTACGCTTGTTTCCGAATCTCAGCGGCTTTATCGTGCACGCGTCTATTCTATAGATGATTTATCACTTTATCTATTTGCGTGGAACTGCGTCCCTTTCTGGATGATAGCATACCGCGGTAGCACAGAAGTGCATTCGGGTGTTGGAATCACTCAATCTAGGAAAAAGATGCAGGTGACACGTTCAATAGCCCAGCACAGGGTGGTAACGGTAACCGCGATCAATGATCAGATCGAAGTGGGTTCAGGCAGAGGCGCTCCCCACGGACCCCGGACTCTCTTGGCGACGCCACCAGAGCGCGTCTAAACACACGCAATGGGCTTAATCGCCCCCCACGCAATGAATTCCCAGTGTTCTAGAGTGTAATCTAGATAAATGAGGTGCGCGTTATCGCCGTTGTCCCACGCGCATTATTCCTTGTCTTCTGATTTACGTGAAACGTTCAAAACCCAAAGCTAAAACTGGAGGGGCAATGCCAGATGAGGTATTTCACGTGATGTCCGTCCTTGGGTAATGTGACGGCTAAGCATACAGCTCATTCAGCATCGGCGTAGATAAGCGTGCCTTCGACTCTAGTTCTAGCGGGCTCGCATATCTAATCACTTCTTTTCCGACTCGAATCGCCTTAGATGGAAGTGAGGCCGCGTTACAAAACCACACGTATCATGCGGGGGCAATCTGGACCAGTAGAAAGAGTGTCATGCTCCATGCTCCGTGGATCGATGGATCAGTTATGTCCCAAAAACTCAGCTGTCAAGTTTTGTCAAGTTTTGGTCAGACCTCGTGGTATATGTGTGTAACAGGGCATGTCCCTGCGCGTTCCAGCCAGCCGCCCACAGGCATGCAGGTTTGCAGGTAGTCCTCGGAACATTCTAAGTTCCTATGGTGCCAAAGGTCTAGACGATGAGCTGATCTCCCTATGGTTATCTGGATGTCAGCGTTGTGGGGAAGGGGGGGAGTGCGCCGCCAGGCCCCTTTTGAGGCAAACCTTGGGAGCACGCGGGGTCCCCAAAGGCAAAAAGAAGATTCATTCCGGCGCCCATCATTCCTTTTCGAGAATGTCGAGGAGCAAATAGAACCCATCTATATAACTTCTTATTCAGAACCGCCGGCTGAACAACTGTCCCTGGTAGCTCTTAGTATGACGACTCGACGCAATACCCGCCAGCGACGTGGTTTCAACCCGACAGTCGTACAAGGGGCGCAAAAAAAATACCACTGCCGTAGCTCCAGTGGTGATTCCTTCCTCAGCTGTTTTCTTAGCTGTGTTGTAGTCGTTTTACTTTTTTGTTTACCTGTCTGGCTGGAGCGGAACGGTTTAAGCGCGCGGACTCGATGCAACAATCGCTGCCGTTGTGTCCATCGTGCCCTGCGAATCCAATGGGCGTGTGTGGTTCTATTAGTATGTTAAGTTCCTAAGATGTCGGGTTTCTCGTGCTGATTGCATATGTTTCTTAAGAGCACTGCAACTATTCTGTGAGCCCGCTTCCATATACGGTGTCGATCCCACTTTCTGATCCGTCGCAGTGCCTTGGGCAGCCACGTTCTTCATTCTCCAGCGACCGTATCCCAGCTCTTCGCACTTGGGTGCTGTATTATTGCGACTGAACGTAGTATCGACATGATAGCATTCACCCAGTACGGCCGATTTACGGTACGTTCGGCCCGAGCTCATGTGACCTATCAGACACTAACGTGGATTGCTTACCGCGTCCAGAACGGTAACGGCGCATACACCCAAGCTAGCACACGCGCTGCCATACCGGCAGCCCTTTATATTTGGGGACTACTCTTTATTGTGTCGCCAACCGTCTCAAATCTCTTCCGGTCGTAAACGGTTCTACTAGGTTCGTACTGAAAATATCAATGGGTGGGAAACTTTGGTGGAAATGATATGTTGTTATTTCTAGCCACGTTCACACTCACCAATTTCTCTCATTCATCGTCATTTGGATACTCTCTTGCTGCTCCTTCTTTTCTGTCTCCAAAAACACACCCGTACAATGAAGTCAATGTATAAACGATTCAGATTTCATTTCAAGTTGTCATCTTGTGACCCGTATTCTGTACTGTATTTTGCGAACCTGTCCGCTGTGTAAATCTCTTTTGTACAATGTCACCAAGTCTCTTCTTGAGGTACCGCTTGCAAAGGCAAATTCCATCCTTCGAGGCTGCCCTTGCTCGTATTCGCAGATTCCTCTAATTGCCCGGGTTGGGCTGTTTTATTGGAGGACCCCCAAGTGATAGCATAGTGAGCTAACAAGAGCTCAAGCTCTTCGATCTCGTCCAGGTGCTCTAGCCGGGATATCCTACCAACATGGCGCACAGATCTATCAGCTGCGGCCTGAAGATTTTGAACAATTGGTGGCGCTTACCTCTGAAGCTCCGACGAAGGGATATTTTCCCTTCTAATGTCTTTCAAAGTTCGTCCTCCCGCATGGGACATCCCATTATCCGAGAATCGAGCAATCTGAGAATCTAGATTCGGGAACGCCTCTGCGCCGGGGATCTCGATATGCCGAGCCTATTCATCTCACGTCAGAATACGACTTTCACGTGCTTAGATTGACAACCGACCTTGAGATTGTCTTTCAAGACCCGCCCAAATGAGTCGTTTAATCCGAACATCTCGTATACGATCCCCGCAGCATGGGCGAATGTATCTGCGAACCATTTGACGAGGGCGGCGGAGGCGGGTGGAGGCATATAGACGAAGACGCATTCGGCGATGAAGAGAGTCGGGAGAGTAGAGATTAGGGGAGACGTAGTACTCGAGGGTGTGGTGTTGGTAGATGCGGGAGGAGAGACGAGGGACGCTAAGGATGCGAGGTCTCGGAGGTCCATTGGGAGCAGGTGATATACCGAGGAGCTAAGCGCTGTTCCACCTCGTTCTGCAGGAACATTTGTTCAGTAACAAGTCAGGGTATAAGGTTTTGGGCTAACTGACCTATCTTTACATCTGACCCCAGTACTTTACTCAAAACGGAAGACTGCATAATCGCCTTGGCTTTCCGGGCCGTATTCTCCGTAAAGTCAAGCTCAACGTATGATTTGATTTGCTTCCCGTATCCCTTCTCCTAAACACTTCATAAGATACTCGTCCAATACGCCGAGTAACAAATCGAGCAGCATACCTACCATCAACCTCCAAAACCGCGTATCGCTTCCCGCTCCAAGACAAACAACCTGAACCCCTTCTCCTTCTCCCTCTCCTCCCACTATATCCAGCCACCCCTCGACAAGGGTATCAATCGCCGTCGCACGTACATATGTCCCGACATTCATCAACGGTGCGCGAGCCGGCACTAGTCTTGCTTTTGGAACAAGCGGGAGGAGGTACGGGTCGGAGAGGTATCCGAGGCGAACGGCGGAGAGGCGTGAGTGGGCTGCGTCGGTATCTGTACTACGAGTTGCGCTGTCTGGATCTGAGGGGTTGTGTGTTGGTGGGGGTGGGTACATATTTCTCCAGTGTTTTGTGTTCGAGCTGGATGAGGTTGGGGAGACGAAGGACAAGGGTAAATGTGTTACATAATACTAATTAACTCGGATCAACTTGGGGATCGACGTAATTTGCTTCCCTGAAGGTAAATCTCCAAACTTTGACCATGATCATTGACTATGTTCTCATCCTTTACTCCTGCTCGAGTCGGAGTTTATAGGAGTCATATCCGGTCGTGTCTTATAAAACCCTCGACATATAGGTCCTCTAGTTCCGTAACTGGGCTAGGGACGTTGACGGCTCAGACAGCAAGTTCATCGTATAGGTGAGTTCTGTTAATCTAGCGAGCTGCGATTTGTTTAAAGAATCGGCGGTGAAAAGGTCTAGGGCGTTGTTGTCAGACTTCGTCTCGCGACACGGGATAAAGAAAGTTTTAATATGCAGGAAACCAAGGGACGAGGCCGTTGCTCAGGCTTTCGATTTAGCCGTTCAGTACGTTTCTCCCTTTCCCTTGCTTTCGAATTTAGATCTTTATTGACCATCGTGTGGTCAGGTATATACACAAGCGGTTTGAGAATGTGACAATGTTCGTCGAGGCGAGTTCGAAAATCCCCGTGGGCGTTGAGCCTTATCATCCTCGTGCTGGTATGTTCCTCTTAGGCTAAGCCGTTATCTAATTTACTAAATGGAGGCAACGGGGTAGCCAGTAGGCCAGAAATTGATTTAATTATTACTCTCGGAGGGGATGGAACAATTCTACACGCCTCGTCGTTGTTTAACACTGGGCCTGTACCCCCCGTGTTGAGTTTCTCGATGGGAACGTTAGGATTTTTGTTACCTTTTCGTAAGCGCCCATCGTCATTCATTTGGTTCCCCTATTACGGTATAGCCGTTATTAAACTCACGAGCGCAGATATCAACTCGCTACCAACTGCGCTGGATGACGTCTTCTCTGGGACTGCGACTGTGTTGCCGAGGATGAGGTTGGCGTGCACGTTTCACGACACGGCGGGGAAGGTTGTCGATTTAGGCGCGGAAGGTGAGCTCAGACGGATTTTATCAGTCAAATTTGTTTATTTAAGACAGGAAAGGATAGACGGAATCGTGAGGCCGTTGCAGGTTATGAATGAGGTCAGTTGAGCGTCATTCAGGGGCCATGAAAGACTAAAGGAATGTGCAGATTACGTTACATCGGGGCCGCAGTCCGCACCTCACGATTATCGACACGTTCGTGGACGACGCACATTTGACCGAGGCGGTCGTACGTAACTCATTTCACTCTTCGCCACCGCTCAAGCGCTCACGCCTTTTAAAGTCGGATGGCCTCATTGTCTCCACCCCCACAGGTTCCACGGCGTATTCTCTATCGTCCGGCGGACCAATCGTGCACCCATCTGTCCAGGCGTTAATTATAACCCCCGTCTGCCCCCGGTCTCTTTCGTTCAGACCGTTACTCCTTCCCTCTTCATCTGGAATTCGGCTCTCGGTGAGCGCCTCTGTTCCCCAAATCGGTATATAGCCTAATCCAAACTTCCAGATTAATCCGAAATCCCGAGCGCCGGCAGAAGTATCTATGGACGGCCAAACGATACGAAACATGCGCGTAGGCGAATCGGTCCAGATCGCGACCTCGGCATATCCAATACCATGCATCAACCGGTCCTCGCCTGCCTGTGCACCGGATGCGGACGAGGACGATGGGTTTCGGAGTGGAGCCAGCCAGGACAATTGGGTAAGGGATATTAACAATTTGTTGCAGTTTAACGCGTCGTTTAAGAATAGCGCGATCTTGTTCGGGAAGGAGTTGGGTTGATTTAGAGTTGGAGGAACGCTTGGCTCGGCTACTATTCCTGCGCATGTGTTAATATGATTCGTTGATCAGCGGGGAATTTGAAATTGCGCTAGGGGGTGTCACGGCAAGGAACAAGGTCTAGGCCGGACTAGTGCGGGAAAATATTTAATTGGGGGGTGGGAGCTCTTAGGCGCAACTTGCATACGACCACCACCTCAGGATGCCTGGCACCTCGCTCGACATCCGACTTGCTGAACCTGTTGTCTTTCTGCGCGGATTCGGTGATGCTGCTACTCGTAGGCGGAATGCGCCCCCAGTGGAAGCACCCCCTTCGATGGTGAGGGGGATACTAACACTCAACTTGGCGAAGGCGACAAAGATTCGAAGTATTGGGATAACGCTCGAGGGCAAAGCGAAGACGGAGTGGCCAGAGGGTAAGCGCCACACTTTGACTTTCGGCCGATGACTGAATGAGTTGGTTCAAGGGATAGGAGCGAGAAGGGCAGAGGTGACGGAAGATGTGACCGTATTCAGCTCATCGACTGTCTTCTTTCGGGCTGGGCATGAGAACGATGAGGCGCCAAC
>JANWGL010000361.1:0-15105 GCA_025200755.1 Ceratobasidium sp. C01
CTCCTCAAAATCGCGGCGTTCCGGAACAAACTTGAGAAAGAAAAGGCGTCCATAGATGCGAAACTCAAGAGTGGTGTTCGCGAGCAACTTGCCGCGACAGCGGACGGCCTCCGAAAGCTACTCAGCACCCGGAACAACGTTCAGGGAATCAAAGACGAGATGAGCACAATCGACGGAAAGTGTCGCGACCCTCGGAACGAAGTTGCGACCTTCGACCAGATTAGTCGGGTGCGTAAACAGCTCAAGCACAACATGCGCAATTGAACTTTTGCCTTGAAACCCTCTAGGTCTCGGTTGTACATCGCAATTTCTCCCAAACAGAGGAGATGGTCAACAATCTTCTTAGCATGCACGCTAAAATCGACGTGGTCGAGGACATGCTCATGGCTGATAGGCAAGATATCCTCGGTCCAGCACCCAACCTACTAGCGGTTCACTATCAACTCAATCAGCTCGAGGCTTTCCGAAATCAGACCACCCACCAGGCTAAATCTGCTGATGCCGACGCCCGAAAAACTCTGGCGCGACACTTCGAACGATTGAATAAACTGTCCAAGGTCTTCGACGAATACATCTTCGAACTTGGTTCAAACGTTTTACCAATAGTCCGAGCACGAAACCCCGGTGTTATTGTTAGGCTTATTAAGATCTGCGAGATCGAGGGACGAGAGGACGAAAAGGTATGCTACGACCCAGCCAATTTTAGACAATACTCACTCGGGATTTTCAGGCAATTGCTATTAAGCTGGTCAAGAAAGCAGCGAATCTTGACGCTGCCTCCAAGTTCAAATCGATGTTGGCAAACGCTCGCGTTTTCAAGCATTATCGATCCGAAGTCATGAAGCGCATTCGCCAGTCAATTCAAGAAGCATTCGCCATCCACCAGCAAGCAGAACAAGGGGATACCGTTGCTTATGTTGACGGACTCTCTGACTGGATGCTAGTCGACCTTATCCAGATTTTCGACGAAGTGGTTCCTTGCTTTCCCCCTGACTACGAAATCTGGGCCCTCTTCGTCAAAAATTATCACAAGTTTCTCGATGAATCGCTCCAAGCTATTGTTGCATCCAACCCCGAAGCCAGCGTCGTTCTTCGTCTTCATGCTTTCGTGAAGCGAGAGTACAAACAGCACCTCAAAAAGCTTCAGGCTGAGCTCGAAATCGAAGTTCCCCCAGAGTGGGTGCAACCCCCCCTTTTGGGCGGAAAAGAACAGGAGCTTATCGACGACTACGTCCGACTCATCGTCTCACGTCTGGACACTCTCACCACGAACCTCATGCAGTCTGAAATCGATGAATTCACTCGGCGTGAACAACCCCCGGAGACCGACCCAGAGGGGCTCTACGGGATGAAAGGGCCTGTGGACTTTTTTCAGATGGTCAATCAGTACACCGACGCTGCAGTCGAGAGCGGTCAAGGTGCAGTTCTAGCCAGCGTCGTAGCCGAGTCTGCGCGTGTCATGACCTCACTCCAAACGCAATGGTCGAAACTGCTCGAGACCGAATACCGTCGCTTAGTTGACAAGCCGGAAGAGGCCCCAGGAGGTTTCGCCGAATATGTGATCGCACTCGCGAACGACCAAATCAAATCCGCCAACTACGCAGAGACCCTCTCAACGCGCCTAGAGGAGCGGGTGTCCGAGAAGTACGCCAAAATGATAGCCGACAAGCTTGACGACGCGATCAACGGGTACCTTGATGTGGCGAAGAAATGTACCCAGGTTCTCATCGACTTGATTTTCAACGACCTCAAAGCGGCCACGAAGAAGTTGTTCTCTGCTCCTGAGTGGTATGAAGGCTTGATGACCCAAATCTTGCTCACCATTCGTGACTACACCGACGACTACCAAAACTACCTCAACCCTTCCATTTTCGAGATCTTGGTAGAGGATCTTATCGACATGTTCCTATCCACCTACCTCACCGCTCTCCGCCGAGCCACCAAGCTACGCATGCCAGCAGCTTCGGACCGGCTACGCGAGGACATCGCGGACGCGTTTGATCTTTTTAAGATGTACAAGGCTCCCCAAGAACTCGATGCCAACTTTGACGTTATGGACCAAGTGCTCTCGCTTCTTACCGCCTCTCAGGGAATGGTATTCCTTTCCTTTTGGCCGTTCGCTCAGCAGCATGGGCCCAACCTTGCGTTCGTTGAGGCTCTTATGAAAGCTCGCGATGATCTAGATCGCTCAGCCGTATCAGAAATCATGGAGAGTTGTCGTCGCAAGGTGAAAGACGAACAACTTACAGACCGTAAGTAGTGACGCTATTACCACTATTCGTCTACTCCAGCTAAGTCCACATCCCCGTACTTCTTCTAGCCGAGAAACCTACTATTATGAAGAAAGTGGCCGCACAATCAGTATTGGTGGGCTGTTTCTCTCCATGTTCATTCGAACGCATAATCTTACGCAACCCCCACATGGCAGGCAATGTTCCTTCAACGATAAACTTCATTATTACAATTCATCAAATCCATAGGTTCTCTAACATCAGTCTTCCTTCTTTGTTGTATCATGTAAACCAGACCTATCTGGGAGGAGCTTTGCAGTTTCGTCTATCTTTTTGAACTGAAAGGGAAATCGTGCGTTATAGAGGAAAGGCCGAAGGTCAAAACCTAGTAGGTTAACCTCTCAGAACACATTCTATGGAAGAGAATGACGAACACACGTACGGTTATCATCCGGACTATAGCTTTCCTATAACACCGGTGGCAAAGGGTCAGGACGAGAACAAAAATGTTCTATAGAAACCCACCGCATGGTAAGACGGCGTGAGTGTGGTCATCTTATGCCGGTTGCGAGCATGCTCGAAAAAGAATAGCTTCACTTTATCTGCGATCTATATCAAACCACGTAGTCAGCGCATGTACCTCAAGAAAATAAGAATCAGTGTACCTGCGTGGGTGACAAGGCATTTCCCCATTCCTGAATTAACTTGCAGAACATACTGTACGGCCCGCACTTCTCGACCTTCCTCAACCGCCCGAAGACAGAAAGTTCATCGTAAGTCATGCCCATGTCAGCCTATAGGGCAAAATCGGTTCTCAGAGTCTAGACTGTATGCGCCATGGACTCACCTCATCGGCCTGGACATAGCTCTCTGTGATTGGCTCAAGCTCCGCTGTCGGGACGGCGTCGATGAAGCTAGGGACGTAAATAAATATTCAATCAACCTAGCCGGACTGAATTGACACACCTTTTCAGAACTGGCAGGTCGAAGCTGGTGTGAGCATATAAAATGAACTTTTTTAGATCGGTCTTGCTGATACCGCCAATAGGATTGATGTCGGCTAGACGGAATTCAATGGAGTGCGGGCATAGGTGTGTGGGTGACATCAATGAAAGGCTATGCACGCTTACCCGATGAACAATCGTACTTGGTAAGGTAGCCCCGGAGGCTGCACGCCCGGTTAGTGTCCATATGCAACCTCGCTGCCGCGTGTCACTCACCTCTCGTCCACATTTGCGCTTCCTAACACCAGCAGCCCACCTGTCTTGCCGCGAACCCAGGGTAAAAGCTGTGCGAAAAGATAGGCGAGTACCATACGGAGTCGTGCCTGTATGCTTATCGGTCAGTGCCCATGCTTGTTTGCTTCCCAAGCGCCCCGCTTGCTGGGAAATTTTCAGTGCACTAACCTGAATGTTTTGCAAGGCTAGGTTTTCAGCATTGGAGCCACCATGTGCACGGAATTGGGGCCGGTGCCCCGTAACAACAGCGAAGAGGTTTCTAACTGCCGTTACCAGAGTGTCCATATTTAGGTCCACATGATAGCTAGAGAAAGAGTGGCGTTAATGCACTCGAAATACGGTAACGACTTGGAGCTCACCTCCCAATGGCTTCGCTTAGTAGTTTAGCACGTTGTCTGGTATCAACGCTCGAGTTCTCCGTCCCCATATAGCACGTGTGGAATATGCGGTGCGTGAATTCACGGGGATCGGTTGGGACGTAGTCTGATGCATCTGGCTCGCCACACATTCTCCGAGCGTCCGAGATGACCTGAGCCTCTGCGCACGAAGGGTTAGACCCAACACCGCACAAATGGAAAACATGCACTAACCCCCCCGATTGGCCGCCGCAACGACAAGGCGACTCATTGAATACACAATAACAGCAGTAGCACAGCTATCAATCCCCCCACTCAAAGGGACGAAGTACCCTTGAGTTCGCGACCTCCGCAAATAATCCCAGAGCCAGCAGGCGGGACCCAAACTGTAAATCAGTTCAATCGCGTTACGGCAAACTAGGTTGAAATTTAACGCACGCGATCTCCTCTTCTGGGGTATGATACTTGACTGTAAATTCTCGGATCGCAGCCGTATTGACCAACAAAAAATCGTCATTCCCAGACAACGGCATGGGAACTTCTATGCGTGGATAACGCTCTGCACCAGCAGCTTGCATGCTGCGACTACTTTGGGACCTATGTGCTCGGACATCTTCGATGTCCACGGTAGCGCTCACGACCTCGACGTCCGAAAGCGAGAACTGAGAGCCTTGCGCGATAATTCGCCCGTTCACAGCTATCATCGCGCACCCATCATAATATAGTCGGTCGCCGTCACATCCTTGTTGGTTCGCATACAGGTAGATGCCGCCCAACTATATGCAAGAAAGAAAGAGGGTTGGCCAAAGTTGAAATTAAAGAATAGGGGAGTTCGATCTGAACACTTACCTTCAGGGTCGCCTCCTTGATCAGCTCAACGCGAGTGTAAAGTTTGCGTAACTCATGGTGGCTACCACTGGAATTCGTAAATATCTCTACACCATCTAGCCCCATTAGAATGTGGGGACTTTTGCCAAGATTGAGCAACGATAGAGACTCGAGAGATGAGCACACACCTCGCTGGAGTAAAGAGTTCCTCGCAGAGTTCTACACCAATACACGTGTCCAATGTACTTACAACTGCATCTCCAAAAGGTACCTTGACCTGATCTGCCCTAAGTAAACGAGAGGAACGAATAAATGGGGTATCTACCTGGCTAGTGATGGCCTGGATCATGCGAGGAAGGTAATGATCCTCCGTTTGTCGGTGTTTCTGCCATGGTGTAAAATATCTAAGCTCCCTATAGTTTCCATCATTCGCGAGCCACATCTTAGGTCGAATCAAAAGAATCTTTCCGTCGTGAAGAATGACACGACAATTGTATAGCACATTCTTGTGGACGATCGGCCTGCTCGGTAAATAATATTTGAGTATTGCCGTAAAATATCATAACATACTCACATGCCAATGTCGCATAGAATGCCATCTGAGATTTTCGACCGAATAATCCGCCCGAGTATTTCCCACGAATGCAAGGTAGTGTCGCCTTCCCGCTCATGTTGTTAAAACAGCTAGCATGTCAGCCAAAAAGACAAGCAAATACCTTCCAGAAAGTGATCCAAACATCCATACCCACTGAAAGGGCAGTCAGCACAGTTTGATGGATAACTTTCCAACGCACGGTATTTCCAGTTCCGGACCAACTCTCAACGTTGCGCCTCGTTCCTTTGCTATGCGAATGCTCTCCACGATTCGTTCATAGTTTCCCTAATAAAAGGGATGAAGCGAGACAGAAATTCGATTCCACCGCCCTCACGCACCTCAAAATCCAGCGCCCATTGATTCAACGAACTAAACCAACCGATCCAGTATTAGCACCTTTTGGTTAAGATCCGAAACGAATGTTCTAACCATCTGTGCGGAAGGAAAAATAAGTATACACGTACATTTAACTTCTAGTTTTTACGTACGTGGCAACTGTGAACAAGTGGCCCATCTCAATCGTGAACCGTCGGTATTACTTGTCCTGGTTGTTGTCCCAGGGAAACAGATAGTGTGTGTTGGAAATCATGCTTCTCCAGCGTCGCCAAATAGGCGCAATCAAATTAGAACACATTTGGTTTCGCCCAACACATTTCCTTGTCTGATTTGTTTTCCCTCGAATCAAAACTAAAGTACCTATCTATCAACAGATCTTAGCCCGCCACTTTAATAGCTTGATTTATCAGGGTTTATTTCAGTTGTGGTAAGCAACGAACAGATAAGGAATGAATCGAAATTCGTATTCCTGTCAGATCCGAAAGCCGATTCATTTGATCAGCCTTGATCTACGCTGACTCGCCAGTAAAACTCTTGTGCCCAGCCATCACAACTCTCAATTTTTGCGCAGAATGGCATCTCAATCCAAAGGCCGCGTCTTGCTTGCTTATTCCGGAGGGCTTGGTGAGCAACCTCATCTAGGAAAGAGGCTTATTGACTGATGCATCAGACCAGATACCTCCTGCATCCTCGCGTGGTTGATCGAGGAGGGCTATGAGGTTTATGCGTTCATGGCAGATGTTGGACAAGAAGAGGTTTGCCCTATTATGCGCGACTGTGGGTCATAGGTGATTGATTCCTGGCTTAGGACTTCGTTGCGGCAGAGAAAAAGGCCCTTGCCGTCGGAGCAAAGAAGTTCTTCCTTGAGGTGCGCCATTGGTCCCACCCTCTAAATTCCTTGCCAACTCTAATCTGTGCATTGCCAGGATATGAAACGGGAGTTTGTCACCGAGTTGATCTACCCTGCAGTGCAGGCCAATTGCATTTACGAGGCAAGTGGATCACTGATTGTAAGACTAATGCCTAAATTTACATTTCACCCCTTTTAGGGTATCTACCTTTTGGGAACTTCTCTGGCCCGGCCGGTCATTGCCCGTGGAATGATATCCGTAGCGGACCGTGAGGGCTGCGAGCGAGTGCTGTTCTTCTTTCGCTCCGAATACAACTGATTTTTGTCCGTGCGTCAGCTTTGTCTCCCACGGCTGCACGGGGAAGGGAAACGACCAAGTCCGCTTCGAGCTCGCCTTTTACGGACTTAAGCCTAGCATCAAGGTTATTGCGCCATGGAGGATCCCCGGTATGTGCTAGGCTTTCCCCATCCGTTGGCTTCTATTTTATTGGGATATGACCCAGCCTTCTATCAACGGTTTGCTGGACGATCAGCATTGCTCGAGTACGCTGCACAGCAAAAGATCCCGGTTGCTCAAACGGCTGCGAAACCATGGTCCACAGGTAATGTGATTGAATGTCCTTATTCTTCATCACTAAAACTCAAACTCGTAGATGAGAACCTATTCCACATCTCCTACGAGGCTGGCATATTAGAAGACCCTAACACGACTCCACCTGCGGATATGTGGAAACTCACTACAGCCCCTGAGCAAGCTCCCACTGAGCCCGAACAGATTTCAATCGATTTCAAAACGGGACTTCCGGTCAAAGTCACCGCTGGAGACAAAAGCTATACTGATGCAGTCGAAATCTTCGATGTCCTCAACGCGCTTGCCCGCAAGCACGGTATCGGGCGAATTGACATTGTCGAAAACCGTTTTATTGGAGTGAAGTCGCGTGGCTGTTACGAGTCCCCTGCTGCTACTATCCTACGTGTCGCTCATATGGACATCGAGGGGTTAACCCTGGATCGCAACGTTCGCGCACTGCGTGATCAGTTTGTTACCGTGCAGCTGAGCCAAATCCTGTACAACGGATACTTTTTCAGCCCAGAGCGCGAATTCGTGACTGCCTCTATCCCTGCAAGTCAGCGCACAGTCAATGGCACCGTGCGCCTCAAGTTGTACAAGGGCAACGTGACTGTCGAGGGGCGTTACTCCGAAGAGGTGAGTTACATTGATATATTGAGTGGCGCTGACGTGAAAACTTTGCCCCAACCCAACAGGGCCTGTACGATGCCCGTCAATCTTCGATGGACGAGCTGGGAGGATTCGAGCCCACAGATACCACTGGGTTCATTCAAATCGAGTCTATTCGTATTCGCAAGTAAGTGGTAGATTTATATTGCATGTGCTGCCACTAACCACGATATATAGATGGGGAGAAGCCAACATTGCCAAAGGGCAGGCCGGAGTTGGTCCTAAAGATGTCTACGGCACCCGCATTTAACAAAAGACCAAACAGCTACCAATATTGAACCTCTGTGGAAATTTGTTATGTGGCGTCAATAAAGTCTCCGAAATGTACTACCTGTTTAAGAAAAGGAGCTCAAATCGACAAGGGTGATGCCACTTTGGGCCATGAGAGCAAATTCATGTTGCGGGGTCACCCCGGGCAGAATGGAAGCTGCTCAAATGATCCACAACCAAATGATGTGCCTTGGCTTAATTCTAGCCTTACCGCATATACTTAACCCTAAGACATGTAACCTGTTCTCGGTCCTTTTCATTACAGCTATTTGCTCGCACCCACAGGAAGGCTAAAGCAAGGCTAGTCACTCGGCAGCGGGCCGCATCCGGTGCGAATGCCATAGTGAGCCAAGGGGTCTAGGTCCAAGTGAATACCATGTTGGTCGTTGACATCATCTACGTCGATCATTGGCATGTGTGTATGCTACGTATATAGAACTGTCCTGAGAATACCTCTCATATAATTACACGTAAGGTACATCTATGCGAGGTTGCACCGAACGGCCAGCGTCGGTTCGTCACTTCTATAAAACAACATAGGAGATCAAAAGAAACTGCGGGGTATGTCTATCAAGTGCGGAGCGAGCTAGGCCGCTTTTACCTGGAGGAAGTGGCTAACAAGAGCAGGAAGATCGTTCAAAGACATGTCGACATAGCCTTGTCTACGTGTTCCACTACAAAAATCCAGTGATCGTCAGGGGAGCACGGTGACGTGTAGCAGGTGAATCACTTGCCTAAATTTGAGCGCTACAAATGGCCCCTTCCAAGGGTATCGGGCTTGACCTTTTGTCAGGCGGTAAATAGACCGGTTAAGAGGGCTAGCGTCATTTGCATATGCTCCTCGGGACCAGAGCTGTATAGGAAAGCGCAGATTATCGCCAGCAATCTAGAGAGCGTAGCGTTTCAGCCCTGTTCTGAGACCGATGACAAAGAAACGCTGCGCTTACCCCCTGCTCAAGAACAAGGTGAGAAGGATGCTCGTCGTTGACGATGCCTTGTACAAGCGGCTGCCAGGCTAGTGGCCCACCAGTGGATGTATCGATCCTAGCACGACAGTCTAGCTGGATGAGCCGGGGCCGGTCTTCATCTGGAGGAAACAAAATTCCAATTATGCTCTATAACGGTTACAAACAGACCACGTTAAACCATTAGATTTGGGTTGAAAGAACAAAAGAGGGTTTAGTGAATATTTAGAGGCAACGGAATATGCAAAGCCCACCTGGCGGGTATACTGCGCAGTAGCAACGGAAGCATCGTCTCCTCCAAGATCAGAGCCACCAGTATGTACTGCACGGCAATGCTGTCTATGTTGGTCCCAATCTTGCTCAAGATGGTCTGGACAGCAGTACCAGGCCGAGCGGCAGCGACTACACCTAAATTGATTTGTAACGTAGCGCAGTCAGGCCGGTCAGTAGCTCATTAAGGCGGACCAATAGCGCGAAGAGATAGCTCACCATAGGTTGGTAGGTTCGCCACAAATCTCACAAAGGTGATGGATCAGAGGGGTCGATTGAGGGGGATCAGACGGCATTGACGGGTATAAGTTGAATGAGCAAGAGGACGTAAGTGAGCCAAAGGAGTGCCACAGGCTTTGTTTTGAGGGCGGTCTTGAAGATGGGAACATGGATGCTCGTCATTCACAGCTTGGTGGCTTTATATAGAGCACCGCATTGAATAGACCGACAAAGGCGCATGTTAATACAGGTCGCCGGAGCCCGTCGCAAAGAGCGTTCCGTGCTCCTGGAGGAGTGTACACGTTGGGATTGAGCACGCTAATACTGGACCAAACTTACGTCTATAGTCTAGCTAAATGATTCATGTAACCCAAGAGAAGGGCCCAAGGGAAACCGCAAATAACCAAGACTGAGGAAACTGGGGCGGGCGAGTAACAGAAGAATTATCAGATGAAAACGGGTCCAGACTTCAGGAAGCCATAGAGCTCATGGTTGCATAGTTCACGAGAGTTTGGTGACGCGCGTTGCTTCTTAGAGCATCGAAAAAGCAAACCGCGTGATACCGAGACTAAAATTTTTTGCCTCAAGCCCGTTGGGAGCTGTCAGATTTCGTTGTCCGCGGACAATATTGAGGGCAGTATGTACACTAAGGCAAAGAATGTGGGGAAACCCGTGTTGGAGAGCTATCGTGGAGCAGGTTTCTCCGCCTTGCCCAGCGGCAGCAGTGTGATGTGAGAATCATAGATAACTTGTGCTCGATCATAGAGAGCTGCCAAAAGTGGGGATCCACTTTCTTCGAGCATTAAAACCTTTGTAGCTCGTGCTCCACCCAACGTGGTGACCTCATTCGGACATGGGTCCTCTACTCTGATTGAAGTGTTATGCAGCGCATATGCTTCGATCCCTGGCAAACTACAGACTTCGTGTATGCGCTTAAGAGGTTCCCGCCCGAGCAGCGTGTTACGCACGCTACAGGTTCGGAGCACCTTGCCGGTTGCAAGTACTTTTTGACAGAAACACTCACATGCAGATCCTCTAATTAGTCTACGTATGCGGCCCCAAATGAGGCAACAATGCTTAGCAGACTCGCAGTGTTGAACCGACCTGGTTCAAGGAGGAGCCACGCAGACGAAAAACACTTGAAATTAATGACCAATTGGAAGTCTCGACAGCGTTACAAAATGACAGGCGCTTGGGAAGCGCCACAAGTCTCCTTTTTGGGGTGGCGCCTAACACTAGTGGTTGCCTAGCGTAACATAGCCACTAGTCCCGACCACCACCACCTCAACATGTCGAAACATCATCCAGGTATGGGGCGCTAACTGTTTGCTAAGGATAATTAAATAAAACCCTGGTTAGATCTTATTATGTGTAGACGTCAGGTTGGCATTGGTCAGTACGATTTTCTCCCGCCGAGTTTGTTCAACTAACAGCGAGTCCAGCCATAGGTCGCCTATGCGAAAAATGTGATGGAAAATGGTTTGGACACTCCGTAGCTTTCATCTCGTCCCCGATTTATTGAGTGAAAATTGCCCCCAACAGCCCAGTCTGTGATTCATATGTCCGACCCGAGACGCTCGTGCGCATCTGTGATGAGTGCAACTTCGGTACCTATGGTGGGCGTTGTATCATTTGTGGGTCTCCCGGTGAGTACACGTTACAGAGAAGGAGCTAGGCTATATTGACCATATTCCGAGTAGGGATTTCTGATGCCTATTACTGCGCCGAGTGCACCAGGCTTGAAAAGGACCGCGATGGCTGCCCAAAGATAGTCAATCTTGGCGCCAGCAGGACGGACCTGTTCTATGAGAGGCGTCGTTTAGGTTTGTTTTTTGCGGATTGCCACCCTTCTACTCGCATCTGACGCGTCGCACTTTGCTCGGTTTATTTAGGATTCAAGAAAGGCTAGGTAATTATTCCAGTATACATTGCTACACACGCCAGACCATGTACATTTTCCCGAAAATAATACGTCGGTACTTATTCGTGTAGATAACAAAATAGTTCTCAGTAGGCGCTGGTATCACCTTCCCGGCAATATCCTTCGGCACCCGTACGGCCGCAAATCCTTCGAAGATTATTGTCTCAAGCAACGTACACTTCATGTGGCCATATAGGAGGTGGCGTGTTAAGGCTGAGATCAGTGATTGCGCCAATCAGTTGCGTATCCACCTATCAATGACCGGCCGCATTAATCCTATTCTGACCAAAATACAGCGCGCAAAAGAAACCGTACTCACCCTTGATTTGAAAACCGCAAAGATATGTGTTGGGTCGTGCCCACCAATTGCTTCGCACTCGTCGCAATAGTCTTTGCCACACGTAATGCATCGGAACCACTCCCCGATGATGTGGCTGCTACACAAATCACATAGCGCGTTTTGGTGATCCAGCATTTGAAGATACGCTTTCATGGAGCGGGTTAGGATCCGAATGACAGCGAAAAGAATTCGTGGATTGAGTTTCACTTACCTCGGGGCTCAGGCCCACGATAACCAGCCCCAGCGGGTTCGCTGTATCTAGGTACGGCAAACGTGTTTGAGTTTCCTCGCTCAAAGGACGAGAGTCAAATAAGCTTACATGACCGGAATAACTGGGAATGGACTTTCGATGGGTCGGTCTACTGGCCGGGGGAGTTTCAAGAACACATGGTATGGGTCATGGATCAAATGTGATTTTTGCTCGCATTGGAAGCACTGAAGAATCAACCAATAGCGATTAGTGACTGTGCAAGCGGATTCAAGGAATTGTTGAGGAACCCGAAATGAACGACGTAGCCGAAAGGTGTCACGGCATGAAAACGTCGCTTGAACAGATCAAATATCCAACGACACGTACCAAGTTGTAGGACGCTGGCAACGACGGGCACGTCGCGCACTGGTAGCGAACACCCTTAATTGACTACGCCCCCGAAAAGCAAACCCGAGCCCCGAGTCCAAATCAGTCGATCGGCACGAACGAACTGAAGATCAAGACCACGCACCACATTGCACCCCCTACACAAAATGTGATGGTCGATCGTGATTTCTTTACCCGAGCCTCCCAGCACCGTCCGTGCCTGGGTTGAGCCAGCCGAATTGGCGCGCGGGCGTTGAACGCCGAGTGCTGGACCATCACGCGAGTCCCATAGATCGAGCGCCCGCCGGCTCGCGTCTGTCACTTCACGATTGTCGAGCGGGTAGGGTATCTAGTTGAGCGGGGGCGTTAGTAGGCGCTCGGGTAAATCGGGATTAAGCAAGCAGCGGGGAATAGCGTGGATGTGGAATAACGGTGGGCCCCGCCAACGATCAGGAATACGCAAGGAGTCGTCGGGCGTCGATCCCCCCCCCCCGTTGCAATCACATCCCACTTAGGGCCATCGATACTGTCCTCCGTTGCTCTACTACCGTCCTCCCCCTCTTGGTATCCTAAGCACATTCTGTCCCTCAATCAATCGTAAAGATTGATCGATCATTCACAATCTTTCTTGCAGCTAATCCCACGCTCCTCCTTCCCATTTCATTCTTGTAGCTCCTTCAGAGCTTGACACCTCACCATCACCCGGCTTGCAGAGATTTCAACCTCCAACCCCCTTTCTTCGGGGATAAATAAAAGTCCACAACGCCCACTCACCTTGATCATGATATGAGATGAATCGTGGTCCCCATCGGGGGGTGCGAGACCTGCCGACTCGCAGTTGGCACAAATGTCTACGCTGGGGCATACAGCACAATGGAAGCGGGCGCCGATGATAGTCTGCAGACAGCTAGGAAGTATGGGTGTCAGCGATGTGCCTAAGATACAAGATACGAATCTAAAGGGGGGCGGGCAACGGTATAGACAAATGCGTTGGTAGGGGAAGGGGGGCGAACGAGGCTAGAATTCCAGAGAAAATGGCATTCTGATCAAAATATATGCGGGCGGAGATCCAAATCGTAGAACGAAACGTGCTCGGAAGGGAGAGGGGAGAAATCCAAGCCGACTAGGGATGTCTATTTCCCAGTGAATTGGGAGCGAATGCTCTAGCGAAGAACGAACGGTGATGTCGCGGCGGTTTGCGAAGTAAAGATTTCGACCAGTGTGCCACCGTCGCTTCGTGCGTCGTTTCCACTACACCACCATGTGCCCATCCGCAGCCACACCCTATTCATACCCTATACAAGAAAGAACCACTCACTGTGAACAGAGAATACCCTGATGCTGCAATGCTGTAGTTCCGATAACACCCAGACCAACCATTATCCATTTCCCGATCGAGCCGGGGGAATTAGCCAAATGGATCAAGTAGACACACCAAAAAGCAGAAAAGGCGAAGGAAGGTGGTTAACATTTGTTCCATAGAACGAGAAGCAAACAACTCACTCTGGTCTTGGGAATCGACGCTGAAGCGTGGAGTCGGCTGTGGCGGGTGCTCAACGTGTTTGACTGGTATGACGAGAAAAGCATGAATCGGGTGGATATCGTGTACTTGACTGATGCGCGTTGCACGTGAGGCGGGGGGGTCGTAAAATTAGATGGAAGAATGATGGCAAATGGTTAAAGGGGGAATCAGCGGCCTACAGACCATCTATGCTAGCCGACCCACGTACCTATAGCATTCGAAACATAGGCTGAAGTTGTTACATGATGCACCTGAAATTTCGGTGTTAGCTCCAAGCCCCAGAACCGAGAAAGACATATGTGGGGAGGAGGAAGAAAACGAGATCAAAACGAGGGGGGATAAACGTACATTTGTGCGGCTTAATATCCACGGTTTTCTTGCAGTGACTACATGAGAACGCAGCATCTTGTTCTGCGGGATTGTGGCCGGTGAGTGCACAAGAAAGACTAAGAAGCGAACAATAAAACCTACCAACATCCTTCCACTCGCCCATACCCCAAACCTTTTCGATATATGCATGTCGTTTTCCAGTACGCTGTTTTTTCCTGCTCACTACGCCGTCCCTACTAGTCCCTATATAAACTGGTTGGGACGGCATAATCGGCTGTGTATACTATTCTACGTACCATTATTGTAGCCACCCGTACCCGGGTACCCCACGAGTGTCATGCTACTTCCACTTATACTTCCTGCGACACTCAAACTCGCACTCTCCGCAGCATGTACGACTCCCGCAGCTTCAATACAGCCCACGCATAACTCATACCCTTGCTCAAATCCGGAGCCGCTGGACGACGAGGGAGAAGACGCGGCGGGTGAAGAAGGATGCCCGTGTATCTGCATGCGTCCGTGGGGTGATGGTGAACTGTGTCCGTGGCGATGAAAGTTGGGGTGGCTGTGACTGTTGTATGGGGGGTAATTAATGTTGTGTGCACCGTGAGGAGAGTGAGGGGAGGCGGGTCCGTTTCGGCGTGGGGGGTCATCTGAGATAGATCGTCCAGGCGGGTATGTATGCGTTGTTCCAGTAAACTCGTCCCCAAAAGGATCTGATACTGCGCGTGCCTTGCCTTTGCCTGTTCCAGTTCCCGACCCAATCACGGTCTTAGGGCTCTCGGGCTGCGCGGGGCGCGAGGGTCGTTCTCCGCAGGTCGAACAGACGTATCTAAATGAGTCGAGGACTACGCCGCAGGAGGAGCAGTCGGTCACGCGCTCAGGGGTATCTACATACCCATCCCCAGCAGTAATGAACTGCAGCACTTCGGGTGGGATCCCGGGGTAGTCTGCGGGGTCAACCGCAGGCCGGCGTGGGGGAAGGGCAGGAGGTGCAGGCGAGGGACGGCGAGTCGA